>JAFVLL020012441.1:0-47022 GCA_021397915.2 Tor tambroides | reverse complement strand
GTTTTGTAAATAGTGCTTGAAGATGAGGTTTTGTGTTTAATGGTTTCAGAAAATGGAGCAAGGTTTCAGAAATTGTATTTTAGCAATTGAGAAAAACTGTATTACATTTTGTATTTTAGCTGTTTTGTTCAATAGAGCCATATGATTAGGCCTACTTGCTTTTTCTATTTTATTCGAACAAATTATTATTGCCTATTATATATATATGTAGGCCATTTTAAGTTATTTTAAAGTCTACTGTTTGCTTAGGTCTATTTTTATTACCACAAAAACCAACAACAACAACAAAAAAAACTGTTTACTTGATTATTCGTCAGAATGATTGACTGCATTAAAAATAAGATGAATACTGATGTGCCCATTGGGATTGATGATTTACCTGTGACTTTATTAAAAAAAAAAATTGTCTCATCATTGTCTCTAAACAACTATGTCAATACTGGATTCATTGAACTTATTTTAGCCTCCAGATATTTTATAAATACAGCAAATATTATACAGAAATCAAATGATGAGCATGACAATAGTATTTTTATGGGTACCTGCATTTATTGGTATCAAAGGAGTGTGATAATGCAGCAAAAGAAGCCTCAAAATAATAATAATAATAACATTGATTTAACAGTACAAGAGCATAATTAAGAAAAGATTGAAGGAAAGGTGGCAAAAATGGGAGGAAGAGAGGAAAGAACGATGGTATTACAGAGTTCAAAGGAAAATAAGAGAGATGAGATATGCAGGAAAAAACAGAAGAGATGAGATATCAAGGTTAAGATTTGGACACACAAGACTAAACGGTACACTTTATAAAACGGTTAAACATTACAGCAAGGTGTGAATACTGTGGGCAAGAAACAGTGATTGTTTGATTGTTCTGGTACAACATCACAATCAACAAGGTGCGTGGCAGAGTGGGATCTATGCTGATAACGCGATTAACAAAAAATTGTGTATATTGATTTTGTGGAAAATCTATATTCTGTCAGTACTAAAAAAAAGGGTCTTTAATCAAAATAAGAACACTTTACTGAACATCCAGTTTTCACTCCCACTCTTAAAACGTCATGTTTACATCTTGGGAATTTTTGCAGCTTTTATAATAGTTGTGTATGAGTAAATAAATCTCAAAATAACACAGTCACTGCTGGAAAGAATGAATTTATGCAGAATATGATAGAATATGCACAGCAAATGCATGAGTGTTAATTTCTTGGTGTTACGTGTGTGTGTTGAAATTCAGAGTAGTTGTAACACTCCTTTGTATAAGACATAACACTGCTGGAGTAAACAGCAGGCCCTTAGTCACCTCTCAGATGCCACATAAAAAAGTAAAATACAACCTGTAACACAAAGATTGTAATAATTATATAGATTCACTTTATTAACAGGACTTTGAGTATCAACTGCTTAGATAAGAGAAGGGCTTTGTAAATCTAACCTTTCAGTCCGATGCAGGTGTGTTATCCTCAGGCAGAGGTTATACGTTCTGTGAACTGTTGTGCCACATCACCAGTCTAAGTGGTTGGGCGGTTACACATTTTTTAGCTTAATGAGCAGTTGCTTAATCCAGTAGCCACAGAGATGACTTCTGAGGAGAAAAATGAATTTGCACTCATACAGTAGGTGGGCCTTCTGTTTTTATATTGCTTTACTTGCTGTTGCCTGCTGGGGGCACTCTATGACCCTAGACATTTCTGTGTGCACCACATCTTTTAACCCATCAATGAATAACAATTAGTTCACATCATTAATAAGACAAATCTCATAGTGTATTGTTATTTCCTTTCACAAGTATGAATAAGGGTATACAAAATATCCTGGGGTCATGTTTTGGCAGGTTAGTTTCAGCCATTGTTTATCAGCATTGTCAGGATCTCATTTTCCAGAGTGATCAGTCACTTGAATAAAGCAAAAATGGCAGCTTCCAGGTTGTGTAACTTAGCAGCTGCCTTGGAGATGAATGGGTATGCTAATAGTTAGCTTTCTCAAGATACATCATGCTATGTTCCAGAAAATTTCAGAACTTGGAATTCTCCAACCTCTTACAGTTTTTTTCAACTGCTTACACACATTTTCAAAACTTTGCCTCTCTTTTTCAAAACTTTACACACAAATCTCAGAATTGCACACACAAAATGCAAATTGCCTCACATCTCTTGCAAAATTGAAGCACTGAATTCAAAATATCACAAACACATCTCAAAAGCAAACATTTGTCTTACGTCGCAAACACCTTTGCCATAATATAATATTTATGATATATCATATACACACAGTTATTCAAAACCTAAAGCTCGTCTTTCATGAGCTCCTATGTATATTTCTGTACAAGACTGAAAGTAATGGGCAGAGAGATGTTGAAAAATTCACGGTAAACATGCAGGAAAGCAAGAAACAACAAACTTTTTCTTTTTTTTTTACTGTAATTTGTGGTTGTGAATACAGTATTACACAGTACTAAAGAAAAGAAATACATTGTTTGCATCCATTGTTCAAAACCTACAGTTTTTCTCAGTCGCTTTGGTGCATTTCTCAAATCATCCTTACTGTAATACTGGCAAAGAAGTATGTGCATTTCTCAAAACAATTTGTACAAACAGCACCACACAATGGATTACCTGCAAAAGCCTGTAACTTACTCAAAATCTATAGTTCATCTCTCAAAAGTAAGTATTTATGTCAATGAACATATCAGTGCCATCAGAATGAAAAGTCCTTGTGTCATTGTTCACAAACAAGATAGTCAAAATGCTTAGTCATGTTGTCAGTATAACAGTGCACTCTGTTAGTATTACCTGATGTAAACTATGACAACAGTTTGGATGACAGTTATGGCACTTCTTATGTATGCCATAAAAGTACAAATTTACACATTACTGTATGTGAGATAGTGACTGAAAGAGACCGGATAGGATTCACAGTTACATTTTTACTAGTGGTCTGACAAGAAAAATAAATAAATAAATAAATAATAATAATAATAATAACACATTGCAACATCATTGTGATATGGAAAGGAAAAGAAATATGGGTACAAAGGCGAAAATACAAAATTAGACAGGCAAACACAGGAAACATCCCTTAGGAAGAACTTTATGATGAATTTCAGATAACTGGTTTATCACTGGCTGATCTACATTTCTTCATTAGTGAAAGTCAAGATTCACCTGCACAATTCATGGCAAATTTACAAAAATACTACAGTATAGAAATGTGTAAATAATGAACTTGTTCAAAAGAATGAAAAACTGCTATTATGATGTGCACAAGTGACTAGATGAAGTGGAGGTTAAACAAGTAGTTTTGAGAATTTCATTTCTGATCTGAGAAATGCACCAAAGCAACTGAGAAAAACTGTATAACTTGACCTGTGGCCTATTTTTAAGCCTATTCTAAAGCCATGATTGGTTGGTGTCAAGTAAAGCAATGAGAGTTTGCATATGTGAGGACTTTGTGTGAGGCACTGATGAATTAGTGTGGCATTTTAAATGGTTGTGTTTGAAAAAGGAAATCAAGAGGCTTCCTGTTAGCTTTTTGTGTGTTACATAGAGAATTGTGTGTTGTGTTTTGCAAAAAGTGTTTTATGAAATTGAAAACTGAGTCAAAGGCCAAAAATTAGTGCATGGATTTGCAGATTTGGTGTGTGGTTCTGGTGTTTGAGTGTCAGGTTTCCGAAATTGTGTGACAAGTAAAGATTTTGTGTGTAAGCAGTTGAAAAAAAAACTGTAATTGAAAATAACTACTGGAACTGTGTTCAAGGTCAGACATATAGCTTGTAAAGTCAGTGTAGACCAATCTGTCACTTTCAATAGAAGAATCATTTGATGTTACTTCCATTTATGTGGTGACTAACATGACCTTCCAGTAATTTTTTATTCAAGGGAGAATTCAGAGTTCCGGAACGCAGCCTGATTGGAACTTTTTGAGGTCGGAAGTGGAATTTTTTTTAACTTGAGTATTCTCAGACATCAGACACTGTCTGGAACACAGCCATGACACAGAAAATGTAGATGTAACATTTTTAAATGGAAGTACTACCCTGTTACCAGGGCAGCAGTAAGCAATTCTTCGGCCCAGGACAAAACCTTCATCATTGGTTTCCCCTTTGCTAGAAATTGTGTTTCCCGCCTTGGTAGAAATCATGTTTTTCTTCCTTGGTAGATATAATGTTTTTCTCCCTTAGTAGAGATCATGCTGCTTTGGAAATCAGTGGAGGTGCTCTAACCTTAATCTCAAACATTATGAATTCAAGAGTGGATGAAGTATTTATATACGGATATCACTTCCAAGAGCATGTAAATGTCTGTTTGTTCCTTGGAGCAGCATGAAAAACAAAACTTCTATTCAAATTCAAATTCATTATAATCAAAGAATCTCTGTACACTGCACAATGAATATATTATTTACATTGTGTCTACACTTTGTTATGAGAGATTTCACAATGGGGTTGCCATGTCTGTGCCACAAGACCCTCTCCCCTTAGTTGCTACATCCGACAAGCCATGCCGCTCTCATGCCACACATCATGTTCTCGTGCAGTGAAAAATACATTGCGAAGCAAAGAGGAAACTGACAACGCAGGTTACTTAAATCTCACAAATTATGTGCTCACACTATCCGGACCCACTGTCAACCTGCAACTTGATTGCTTACACTATATGTGTGAAGTAAACACTTGACCATGTCACCGTGGTTTTGTTTCTGTTTTCACGCAGGCACAGTGAGGGGAAAAAAACACTAGTTTAGGGCAATCAGTTCGAAGTGTGGTAGCCTTATGACTCTGGGTGACCAAAATTCACCAAACCATCCAATTGCCAGTTAGGGTTAGGGTTAGTACACTGCACGACAAATGACCCATGACAAAGCTGAAATTTGGCTGTCTCTGATTGGCTACATTACTCATCGCTGAAAAAACATGTTGTAAACAGAAACCTTTGAATCTCTCATGGGTGGGTGTACACACAAAAGTGACCTGTGCTGGCGAAATGAGTCAGAATGCGCACGGGCTAATTTTGAGCCACAGGCAAAAAAAGTGAAAAATGTCGATTTTGAGATTTTCACAAAATGAGTTCACTAAATGTTCCAAATAGTAGTTAAACATCTAAAATGATCATTTTCTGAGAGGAATACCTTTTCTCTGCTCGTTTCTATTATACAAAAATATTTGTATATTTTTAATAGTTGCATTTATATACATATATATATATATATATATATATATATATATATATATATTTGATTTGTATTTATCTGTATTTTTACGTTCTGCTGTTAGTGTTTAATGTATCTGTATGCACCAAGGGTCTGAGAGTAACGTAATTTCAATTCTCTGTATGTACTGTACATGTGGCAGAATTGACAATAAAGCAGACTTTGACTTGACTTTGACTTGACTTCTAGCGCTGACCGACTGTCATCCGAAGCATGCGCATTGCATCCGGCAGTGCGCAATCCCGATAAATATACACATTTGCACACAGAATTACAGTATTTAAAGTATTCACACAGATACAATCTGTTATGTCTGTTGTGGAACTGTTGGGGAAAACATCTGATGTGTAACATTATATTAGATCAGTGCATTACAGCAGGTCTTAATATATAGGCCGTCTGTCTCATTAATGTTAATCTAACAATAAAAGAAAAGAGGGAATCACTCGCTGTTCTTGATTGAACTGCTTTTGTAGTTTTAATAATTAATTTATTTGTAATGAATACAAGGGATTTTTACATTTGATTATTTGTTTTTCTTACTTGAATGCTTTTGTTTGAATGTAAAATGAAAAAGGTAATGCATTATTTTTCTTATAATTGTTCTACTGTTTTTTTTTGCATCTGTTCTTATTTATAATAACAAAGATAAAATAAAAAAATAGCTATATTGTGACTATTAATATAGCAATTATTATTAAGAAAAAAACTGGAGGAAAAGATGCAATGTTGCTAGGTGATTTTGCTTTGGAACCTTCAGAAAACTTTAACTCGATTTTTCTCAAAATTGACTTTGCCGACTCTATCGATTTCAAACAAGTGTGGCTCAGTCATTTTTTGCCCGATCGGGACAAGTCATAGACCATTTTGAAGGTATTTTAATGGAGAATGTGAAAATAAATAAATAAATAATGCTCTCATGCTCATTGTGACTCATTTTGACAGCACAGGTAGCAAATTCCTATTGGAGATTTTGACAAATTTTTTTGTTCTGCCAACATTACCGAGTCTATGTGTCATTTAAGGTTATAGTTTTTTTTTCTATCCACGTTTATTAGAAATTGGACGTCAGAAGTCAGAAAGAGCTTTATTGCCAAATATGTTTGCACATACAAGGAATTTGTTTTAGTGTCACAAGCTTCCAGTACACAGAGACAACAACACACATATAAGATGTGAATGAAAATACACATATGTGTATATACAAAGAAATAGAAATTGAAAAATAAAATAAATTGTATGTACAGGTGTGCAAAATAGAACAGGAATAGAATAGAATAAGATGTAGGGATGTACTAGGATGTAGGGTGGTAGTAACAAATAAATATAAGGTTACTGAACATATTTTTATTAACATTTAACTGTTCATGAGGTAGATTGCCTGGGGGAAGAAACTGTTCTTGTGCCTGGCTGTCCTGGTATTTGGTGCTCTGCAGCGCAGGCCAGACGGCAAAAGTTCAAAAAGGAGATGGCTTGGTTGTGAGGGGAGCACCAATAATCCTTTCAGCAGTCCGAACCATCCTCTGTCTTCAGATGTCTGATTTTGTAGCTGAGCCAAACCAGTTATAAACGACATGCTGGCTTTTCTTGATATTTTGCTGATCTCCCAGTCTGATATGTTGTATGTTTCTGGTTTTAGATGGATTCAGGCACTTTCTGTCGGGGTAGGAGACCATCTTAAACCAGACAAGCAAACCAGTTTAAGATGGTCCAAGCTGTTATTTTCAACAGGGAAGAAGATATTGGAGTGTAGGCATTCCGTCAGACAGGCAAGAGTCTGTACTTCCGACAGATCAGATTTACCGACTGTGTTTTTTTTTTTCTCGACCAAACCCGTCACAGTGCTGCTGTGTGACGGTGCTGGTGCTGCCGCTGCAGCATTAATAATCCTCCTCTACACACTCCATCATACACGTCGAAATGAACTGCTCGGAGCTCTAAGTATATATTAAATACTGCGTGTCCGAACGGCACAGCTGCAAGCAGAGCAGAACATTTGCAGGAATGATACTGGACAACTGCCAGACACCAAATTCTTGGTGCATAGCCTGCACATGGAGAAAAAGCAACGCTGATAGGTGGTCTACCCCGAAGAGCCTTCAGTAAACAGCCTGATGGACGAGGAGACACCGCGCTGTTTACACTGAAACGCGCTAAACGCAGAACAGAGACGAGCGGAAATGTTTCCCAGCATCTGTTTCTTAATCCGACGCATTTGAAGTGAGGCAGAGATGACGCGGCGCGCGCGCTGTGTTTCATGATGCATCGGAGCACCCTCATGCTTAATTTTCTTTTATGAAGCGATTTTTTCCCCTTTATTAAATGTACAATAGCTGTGTCCTGCAGTAAATCTGAAGCCTTACGAGGAGGATGAAAGCGTCGGTATTTGTGGCGGTCATGTCCTCGGTTTTATTTAATCCCAGTTTTGCCTTCAGTTCGCATTTCGACCCAGGTGAGTAAAAACATTACATATTCTGACCCGCAATCGTTTATTATTTATTAAATATGCGCTGATGTAGATGCTACCATTGTGATGAAACAATTTCGATTTGAAGTCATGAAACAGCCATACATGTTTTGGTTAAAACATTTTAAAAATACATAATAAAAGCCTAAATGTATGTTTTTGCAGACACTTATTTACTGTTAATATTGGGTTTAAATGAAATTGCTACTTATTTTTTTTGCATGGCTTTAATCAGTATTTTTCAGCTATTTTTAAACATTAATAATGGCAAAAACCATAAACATTTTGATGCAAATAAATGTATAAAGATATTATAAAATATTAATTTGTTTGTGAATAATGCAGTTCTCAAAAGACATCCTACATGTGTGTGCACTTGCACATGCATGCATTATGTACTACAGAGCGAGAGTGTGTTTTGCACATTTGCAGTCAAACAGAGCTGACTTGGCATTAGTCAGCCAGAACTGTTGTGTTCCTCTTCTTGTGTGTCCTGTGTTCCCAAGGCAGTTTCGTTGCATAACGTCTGTGTGTTTGACATATCTGAGCACTGCTGTTCACTTCCTCGAAGTCAGCAGCCTGTGGCGTCTCACTCAGTGACCGTGAGGGCAGACCACGCTTTATGGTTGGAGGCCGACCTGTAACAATGAGATTCACATGCACACCCTCTCTTGTGGCATCAAGCTCGCTCTTCATGCATGCCCTGCAGCCCAGTGAGAGAGGCTGCACGTCTGCAGATGGCTCGCACCGTTCATTAAGCGTGACATATACAGCATGCATTGCACTAGCGGGTGTACAGAGACCTTATAAACCTGAGCGGCACGAATTAGGGTGACATAGGTGAGGAAAGAAATAGGTAGTGCTGAAAACAGAGCCAAAAGCATCCCTGGCCTAGGTGACGTGCGGCATACTAATGAATCAGCTACTGTTCAGCTGCCTCTGAATCTGGGGTGCGGAGGGGGTCAGCTTCTTCTCGATCGCTCTTGGTTTTCACTGTCTGTGTTTTTACCAGGCACTCTAGATATGCCCTTCGCATGCAGATCAGCGTTTGAATGGCTCGCTGATTGGGAAGCTGTAACAAACTATTATGTAACGCCCACTGCTGTAATTAGATTGAGCAATATGAGGGCCACGGACACTCCCAATCACGACCAAGGAATTATAGCTGAAAAGATGCCTTGACCAGTGCACAGTCCTGTGCTTGATTCAATTGCACTCTTGCATTCCTGCTTTCAAAGGGAACTTCCTCTAACCATAACTTGTGTGTGCAATGACAGAAAATCAGATCAAGCTCAATACTCTTAAAAAGAAAGGCTCCAAAAAAGGTTTGAAGAAGCATTTTTGGTTCCCCAAAGAACCTTTCAGTGGACAGTTCTTAAAAGAATCTTTTCCACTATAAAGAACCTTTTGTGTAGTGGAAGTTAAAGGTTCTTCATGGAACTATTGATGTCAATGAAGAACCTTTATTTTTAAGAATAAAGATGAAATAAGGATATGAGTTTCCATATTTGATTCACAACAATCCACCCTGGTTTGAGATGATAGTAGTGCGGAAAGGGCATTGGCTAAAGCTGCGGTCATACTAGACTTTGAGCATGCGAAATTGCAACAGTCGTGATATGACGTCATACTCTGCAGCATCTTTTTAAAAACTTAAATTCAACACATGACAAATAATAATACATCTAAAATGTAAAAACATACAGTCTCCTACACTTTCCTGCAGCGCTGCAGTTTTTAATTTTATGTTCTTTTAATTCAGCTACAAGGTCATGCTGTGATGTATCGATATGCCGTTGGTCACACAGTTTCACGTGATGCGAGTTCGAGTTCAACAAGCTTGAACTTTGGAATGCAGCGAAATGTGAAACCTTTCGCATGGGCTTGCGTTTCCAGTCTGATGCATTCGTATGCATATGAATGGAAGTCAATGGGACGAAAAGTGCAGTGTGACCGCCCCTTAAGGCTGTAAAGATTCTCTATCGCTTTATGAGGACATATTTAGGGTGACTGACTGTAGACTGCCTGGGTGATATACATGCCCTATAACGGGCTGGAGTCAGCAGCAATCTGTTACTCTGACTGGCCAAGTAATGGGATTGAGAATCAATGTTTCAGTGGCAATGGATGGTGTGGCGTGTGACAGGAGACTAATCAGTCTCCCACCCTCAATATCTTGGCCATACACAAGGACGTGGGAAAGTCATGTGGATTATAATGGCACAGGGCAGTTTGCTTCATCACATTATAGCAGTTTGAATGTCAAGTGCTGTTTTAAGGTTGGGACTGTATTAGTGTAATGTATGGGGTTAGGAATCGGATAGGAACTGGTTCCATCTTTTAAAAAAAGAACAGAACACAGTGAAAAATGAAATTTTTTTTGTGTTCTGGAATTTCTTAAAAAGATGGAACAGGCTCTTATCTGATTCATTTGCAAATTAACTTTAAGCGGATTTTAAAGAAAAACATAATCTTTAGTCTTTAGATTGATTCACTGTAATGATTCACTCCCTCACTGAATTGAAGCAATTTGTTCTCTGAACCAAAAATGAAAATTCTGTCATTAATTAATCTTCCCAAACCCGCAAGACATTCGTTCATCTTTGGAACACAAATTAAGATATTTTTGATGAAATCCGAGAGCTTTCTGACCCTGCATAGACAGCAACACAACTGAAATATTCAAGGCCCAGAAAGATAGAATAGTTGTTATTTTTGTTTTCTTTGAACACGAAATGTATTCTTGTAGCTTCATAAAATTACGGTTGAACCACTGATGTCACATGGACTATTTTAACGATGTCCTTACTACCTTTCTGGGCCTTGATAGTGGTAGTTGTGTTGCTGTCTATGCAGAAAACCCTCGGATTTCATCAAAAATATCTTAATTTGTGTTCCGAAGATGAATGAAGGTCTTACGGGTTTGGAACAACATGAGGGTGAGTAATTAATGACAGAATTTTCTTTTTTTTTTTGGTGAACTAGCCTAACCCTTTAGGTCATTAGCTTTGCTATCTTGACTTGAGCTGAGAAATGTTACTATCATATATATTAAATCTTCTGAGAATTACACTACCATTCAGTTTGGAGTCAGTAATTTTTGGAAAAAAAGAACACTTTTATTTAGCAAGGACATATTAAATTGATCAAAAGTGAATGTTTATAACGTTACAAAATATTTTTATTTCAAATTAATGTTTGTTTGAACTTTCTATTCATCAGTGAATCCTGAAAAAAAGAATAAGAGATGTTTCTTGAGTATCGAATCAGCATATTAGAGTAATGATGCTGAAAATTCAGCTTTGCATCACAGGAATAAATTACAAAAAAAAAAACTATATATATATATATATATATATATATATATATATATATATATATATATATATATTGTCAGAATTTTTTTTAGCAAATAAAATCAGAACCAGAGCATATACATTCCTTACTATACCCATCCCTGTGTTTACGGATGTTGCTCTGAGATGGTTTATGGATGACTAGAAAGGAGCCACATCAAAGCATTCAAAAGTGGTCTGTTAGGGCATGGCTTCTTGCTTTTGTCAGAATTTGTAGCTATGCTGCATACTGATGGTTATTTACCATGCTGGGCTCTCAAGGCCAGGCTCTATTCGTGTGTCCTATAAAGCCACATGCATCACGGATGTGGTTGGCCTGGAACTGTCTGTGAACTGGCCTTTACTGCTCCCTGGTCACAACGACACAATCCTCAGACACTGTTAGAGGATGACTGCACAGTACTTCAAGGTCTGCCTGTGGTTGTGACTGTTTACTACATTTTGCTGTAAGTTTATGAGGGTTTTGTTTCATCCCAGACTCTCTCTGAATCCAATTCGCTTTAAAGTTTTGCTTTTTTAGATGATTAACAAATAAATACCCCTCACACACCTGAATGGTTATAAGCGGTTGTATAGGACAAACAGCACTTATGTAAAGTGCTTGATGAACATCTCAAAGGAATAATTCAGATAAAAATAAGATTTGCTGAGAATTTACTCACCCTCAGGCCATCCCAGATGTAGATGAGTTTGTTTCTTCATCAGAACAGATCTGGAGAAATTTAGCATTGCATCACTTGCTCACCAATGATACACTGCAGTGAATGGGTGCCGTCAGAATGAGAGTCCAAACAGCTGATAAAAACATCACAATAATCCACAAGTAATCCACATGACTCCAGTCAATCAATTGGATGGCCTGAGAGTGAGTACATTTTCAGCATATTTCCATTTTTGGATAACCTATAAGACAGACAGTTTGCAGTTATCACAGGCAATATGGCACCAATGTTCAATAAATATTTAAATTATTATTTGTAATAATCAAAATCGTGGATTCTAGCATTCATATAGAATTTGTAGTCAAAGCGGTCAAGAACTTCAACCAGTGCTCATTCAATCAGATTTTTTGTTATTTTTAAGATGGATGCTATTTGGAAATGAATGCTGTTTCTTCTGTATATTTTGTTCTCTTTTGTCTGATGAAATTTAGGTTTGAGTGTTCTCTGTTACGAACATGCTGCTTTTGTCGACAGATCAATACTGAGTTGATAGAGCTATTAAGCGTGTGCATCAGGAGGCTGTTTAAGCACACTCTTTAGACTGCAGTCTACATCTTCTGTTGCTTTGCTGATGAAATACCTATACAGACTTCAGTAACATGGTGACTGAAGGTGACTGGCTTTTTGTACCTGTGCTCAGAATCAGCACCATGGACAGGGTCGTGTCTGAATTCAAGATTTGATTGAAAATCATGGTGAATTGCTGAAGTTCAGAAAGTCAACAGAATGCAGTTCAAAAGCTCAAAGCTGTACTTCAGGCCTCTTCAGAATCATAACATCATAAGATTTACAACCAGTGCCTGAAGTACATGAGCTACTTCTTTCCACACTTTTAAAAATGCAGGTTTGTTAAATCTAAATTAATAGTAGTTTTTGGAATATTGCCTTATCTATTATAAATGATTTATCTGTGCACATCATTTTATTAAAAATGCATGTGCCCTTGTAATCTTTAATCCAAAAAAATCCCCTCCCTCTTTTCTCTGATGTCTTGCTTGCTATGAGGCGGGACAACCTGTCACTCACATGAGATCACAGCAAGACTATGGAAACTTCGGTAACACTTTATGTTAAGAACTAATTCTCACTTTTAACTAGCTGTTTATTAGCATGCATATTAATAGCGTATTGACTGTTTATTAGTACTTACAAAGCACATATTAATGTCTTATTCTGCATATTTTAGATCCCTTAATCCTACCCCATACCTAAACTTAACAACTACTCTTAATAATATTACTAACTATTAATAAGCCGTAAATTAGTTTTAGCCGTAAATAAGTTAATAGTGAATATGTTCATAAATTAAATGAATAAACATCTATCAACATTTACTCACACTGATGTCTTTCCAAACCTGACTTTTGTTAATCTTCTGAAATTCATAAAAATTCATCAAAAATCTACAAAAGTTCATAAAAACATCATAGAAGTAATCCATATTGAGCGGTTTTATTCAGAGTCTTCTGAAGAGACATAATAGTTTATATGATTAACAGTTAATAATAAAACTCTGTTTTTTTGTTTTTAAGCTTAATGTTACCGTTTTTTTCCTAGGAATGTGTGATATGTTGTCATCAGTGGTCATCTGACTTTTTTATTTATCAGTATCAGTTTATTTTTAATATTTAATTGTGCATGTTAATTTTCTTTATATCACTTAAAATTAATCTTTAAAATACTATTAATTTAATAACACCTTTAAATGTAATATTTAGCAAATCTAAAAAAGGTCCTTCCTTCTTTCCTTCCTTCATTTACTTCCTTCCTTCAAGGTCCCATTGAGATTGCAAGCAATCTTCTGGGTGTAACAAAATTTCACACAAAACACAGTAAAAACAGCCAAAAACAATAAACAACAGCATAAATCTACATGTTAATTAAAATTAAAACAATTACATGGGTCAGTCAATCCACATTTTAGTACATTTTTAAAAATCTGAAGAAGGAATTGTTTCCAAAGGAGTAATTGCTTGGAATTCATTCCACAACCTTGGAGCATAATAGGAGAAAGCTGATTTTCAATGCTCTGAATGTACCCCAGGAGCATTTAATTGAGTCCCATTTGACGATCTGGTGGTGTAATTTGAATAAGTTCATACTGTACGTTATAATATTGTGATGCCTAAATTCACCAGGAACAGTTCAAATTGATTTTAGTTTTAGTACTTAGACAACATAGTCTAGAATTTTTTTATATCAGGCATTTAATGGTTATGAGCCATATATATGAAACAATTCTCAGCTTATCGGTATCTGCCAGAATTGTAGCTAATATCAGTACATCTGTACTTTCTTTAGATTAGAGATGCATCTCACTTTTTTTTTTTTTTGAAGCACTGGCACATAGATGGATATCTACAGAAACACAGAACTTAAAAGAGTTCTCCAGCACCACCTTTTGAAGTTCTTATATGATATCAGTCCATAAATCTGTTTTCTCAAGCTTCATGGAGTTCATGTGCAGTAGAAATGTGATATTATCTGCCGAAAAACATAGATAGCACTCTTAAGCAGTAGTTCTGGAAGAAAGGATGCTGCCTTTGCTGTCCTTCTGGCTTATGCTGCTATTGCTTCCTGACAGTACTGAACAGATTTCATAAATCAAACTTTAAGCCAAGTAACACAAGCCTCTGAAGTCAAACAACACTTGGAGCGTCAGGGGCACCACAATACATTAATCTGGCCCAGACACCATTCTCAGATTTCATTTCTGTTAAGATCTGTCTTGGTCCACTAAGTAATTTTCATTATAAAAGAAGAGAGCAGTATTCCCAGTGCATTGCATTTGGATATACTTTTTAACCGTGTCTGTCTTAATAAGAAGATGGATTTTTTTGTACATACTGCTGGATTTCCTTTCTCAAACAAACACTTGTAGTCGATTTCACTCGACTGCCTCTTACTGACAGATGAGTTCATGCAGTATTTATTGCACCACCTCATCCTGACCTCGTCTGGGTGAATGCCGCGAATGCTGCATGCCGTGTGAGGCGGCCTGGAAGAAGACTGCAGTGTGTTGATGTCTTTGGGGAGATTTATGAAGAGCATTCAGAAAAAGAACAAGAGCATTCAGAACAAGAAATGAAACACGTATTGTATGATCAGGTACAGTGTAGGTGTAAAATTTAATAACAGTCGAGGTTAGTCAAGGTAAATTTCTTCAAGTACTTTGGAAGAAACAGAATCTGCCTTTCAGTCAGTTCAAGCTTTAGTCTTGTATTGTGCTCTGAGCATATGTGCATGAGAAGAACTGTCATTAGTCAAAATAAGGAACTACACAGGAAAGTGTGTAAACAGGCAGCTGGATGAGAGAGATCATTATGTTCTTATTCAATGCTAGATATTCATATCTGTGGTGAGAGTTTCCTTATATGATGTTCGTGTGATCTTCAGGCTTTTAGAAGAAAATCATGTGTGTATTTCATCATTTGTGATAGCATATAGCCTAAGTATATTTACTGGCATGTGTGTGCATTTGTTTGTGCTAGTGGTATAAATGTAGGTTCCAGTTTTAAATTTGTTTCTAATTATGTGTGTATGTTTTGTCTTTGGATGTTGTTTTCTTATCTGTGTCACACATGTTGTTCCTGAGAGGGAATGGTTACAAAAAAACACATTGCCTGTCTCCTTCCTGAATGTGTCTCCACACACACACACACACACACACACACACACACACACACACACACACACACACACACACACACACACACACACACACACACACACACACACACACACACACAGACACACACACACACACACACACACACACACACGCACACACACACATTAGAAACAAATTAGTGTTCTCATAAGTGTTTCTGTGTTTCTGTGCATGAAACGAATGGCAAAGATGCAAAGATACCCTGCACTAAAAATAAATGACTTTGAGTAATTAATTATGAATTATCTACATGGATAAAAACAGTCCAACAAAGCTGAGGTTCTGGTCGAAGGATCTGTTCCTAAACCTAGTGTGATGGAACATAAACAGCATTTTAAAGCATCATAGATACGTTCCCGACACAAAGTCTGTTTCGAATGATAAGCAAAATAATTACATTGCCTTTCAAGATACCTTTTACCAAATTATAAGGCAGCATGTATCATTCATGGAGTAGATAACACAATTCAGTGAAGTCAGTGAAGGAAATCCAACAAAAAAGAGAAAATTTCATTATTTTGATATTATATATATATATAATGTTAATGACCAATTCTCACTATTATCTAGTCGCTTATTAGCATGCATATTGTTAGCATATTGTCTGTTTATTAGTACTTATAAAGCATATATTATTGCCTTATTCTGCATGACCATATTTTAGATCCCTTAATCCACCCCACACCTAAACTTAACAACTTAAAAACTCTTAGTTTATAGTAAATATGTGTTCCCTATTCTGAAGTGTTACCATATTTACAATTGACCAAATGCCAAAAATTACTGATAAAAATTCTAAATCTAATTAATTTAAAATATACTATTTTATTCAGTATTTGTATTCTATGCAGCGTATGCTCACCAAAGGCTCTGTATATACCAAAAGAGTTCATTCATATGAATTTGAATAGAAGAAAGTGCTATGCACAATATACTTTAATAAGTCTCACCTTCTAAACAAAAAAACCTTTTACCAGTTTGGTCTTGACCAGTTGGTAAAGCCATGCTTTTTAAATGCTTTTATAAACAACATTTATGAGATCAGATTTAAAATATGTTATTTAAATGTGAGTTTGGCAAACAGTTTTTGAGATTTTACTATTTCCCTATTCAAGTAGAAAGGAGCTGGTCTTGTATATCTGAAATAGCTGCCCCAGAGGCATTGCAAATATGGCCGCAGAGTGAACTGACTTTCCTTGAAAGGGACTTTTGTATTGCACTGTTAAATTAGTTAGCATAATGCTAATGACAGATTCTATTGAAATCAATTTGAGTCTAGTTTCTTTCTTCTAATGAACACAAAAGAAGATATCCCGAAGAATGTTGGTAACCAAAGAGTTGATGGTAGCCATTGACTTCCACAGTACTCATTATATCCTTTCAGTGACTGTTTGCCTTATTTAACAAGAATTCATTCACAACCAGTAGATGTAAACAGCTCCAGAACTAAAGCTTCTGAGAAGAGGCATTTAAGATTGCTTGCTCCCCATCACCCATCAAGCCTCACTGATTACTGTGGTTACGAGAACTATGGGTTGCCATCTGTGCTGAACTAGAGCCACTTGCTGTTTACCCTCCACCCTCATTCAACCTTCACCAAGAAACATTCCTTCTCTGAATCACCACATGGTCCAATGTCTTCATTCTTTTAGTCGCTTCAACACCCAATAGCAATTTGGCAATATATCGCTCTCTTTCTCTCTCGGTGGGTTTTGTCGTCTCTCTCACTCAGTGGTTGACAGAAGTCAGCTGTCAGCATCAATTCTTCTCTAGGGCAGTGAACAGACCACAGCACTTTTCCACTGATTCAGCATTGACTGTTTAATGAAAGGATGTTTTTTGTTTACTTGTGTGTGTTTGTGTGTATTTCTGCATAGGCCATGATAAGGCTCTCTTGGAATCTCTACACTTTTTCACATGTTGTGCAGTGATTGTGGGGAGAAATCTGTGCAAATATGATAAAATGTGTTAAATGGAGCAGAGCATACAACATTATTGATGCAGATTACCGAAACAGCGTCATACAAATAGCACTGCATACGAAACTCATCTCACAATTGTTTCCACTAGTGCTTGCAATTAGCATGTTGCTAATCTAACAGCAGAAATATATGAAGTACAGCACATATAAATTATGAATATGTAAATATGTGCTGTGCAGTTTCCTCTCAAAATAAACACACAACAAAAATGACAGTGGTGAGAAAGCAGCAGTTAAGAAAGCATCTTATCATAGCAATGTGGATGAGGCAGCAGATGAGGTAATTAAAATTACTGTTATGATAGTTTGATTCTAAAGTGTACTTGAGACTACGGACTATATAGATTAATTATAGATTGAATTAATCCCTTTTCTTTGCAAGACACATTTAGATTACAGTACATAATAGTACTTTAGGCATTAACCTGGACATAAGCATTTGTTTCATGTGTCAAAGAATGGAAGAGAGGCTCTTGGGAGCCCACGTAAATGTCACATCCTTTTGACTTTCCTGGCTAAAACGTCGTGGGTCCTTCAAATAAAAATCAGCCTACAGGCTTTTACAGATGGCCTAGGAAGTCAGAGAAGATCTTGTTTTTTTAAGTTTTGTTACAAACTGTTTACAAATTGGCAATAAAAAAAGCAATTAAAGAAGCAATTAAAAAAGCAAAACCTAAAATCATTTTTTTAAAGATTAACTTGAGGAAACAGGAGCATTTTTTCAGTGTATGATTTTCCATGCTATGATGCCTACGTACACTAAAATTTCAAATTAAAAATGTAAAGATTTTATATTAAAATGTAATAATATGAATTTTTTGTAATTATTTGTCAAATTTGCTAGCAATTTCTATGTGAAAATGGTTTAAAAACCATTATTTTCGATGTAGGCAGTTCACCATGTTTTGTTACAGAGCCAGACTTTTCCCTCTTGATGTTCCTTAAACTCCAAGAAGGCCAAACTGGGACAAATGTGAATCACTCCCCCCATCCCACCCCATACTAGGCCCAGTATTCTTCCCTAAATGTCACTTGTCCTGTTTTCCCGTTGTCTCAGCTAGAGTCTGGTGCACTCTGCTCTATATCAGTGTGTAAAGGTCAATACTGTTGTGGAGCTGAACGAGTACCTCCACTAGTGTTCCAGTGCTCATCGTTTATTCTCTGATTCCCACTGATACAGGCTTATCCACTGAAGCGAATGGAGCTGGGTCTTGTTTTTTAGTGCGAGAGAGGGGAAAAATGTGTTGCCTGTTCAGCTGACCCCAAGCAACATTGTCTGATGAATAATGTTCCCTGTCTGAAACATTTTTGTTGTGGTGGTTAAAAAAGCTAAAACTATAGTTGTAATTGAAATAAAGCTTATTAAAAATCTCAGTAAAACAAAACTTTAGAGTTAAAAAAAAAATCTCAAAATATTGACTTGACAACTAAATAAAATTTTTTAAGTAGAAGTACTAAAATTACAAAAAATAATGAGTAACTAATATTAAAATGAAAACAGAAAACCCCCCTCATTCATAAACACTATAATAGTATATAAATAACACTAAAATAATGGTGTTCTGGAAGAATGCAACCCTCACTTACTGGAGTTTGTATTGCAGTAGTGTCAAGATTGGCACAACACCAACTCTGCAAAGCTGTCGACATCTGGTCACAGTAGTGAAAGGCATTGTGGGTATGTGTGACTATGAAAGTGTAAAAACATGAGGGAAAGAACAGCTCAGCTTGAAACTTATGCTGGGCTGAGACAGGAGGAGGAAGAGTGCGTGTACATGAGAAAAATCAGCAAGAGAGAGATAGAGGCTAAAAATAGGGACACAGGTGGCCCTCCCTCGCTTCTGTGCTTCCTTCCTATCAGGCATAAATGCGATTGTTAAAATACGCTCTCTCATAGACGGTGTCCACTCCTAGCAGAGGATGAGGCGATAACTTACTGATGCCACAACTTCATAAAGCCCAGCTCTTGTCCCGAAGGCCTCCTGCCTGATGAGTTTTGGAATTAATGTCCATGTCTGAAGGTCTGTGGGGAGTCATATGTCTTTTGGACAACACCTACTACCGAATTTCAAGGTTGTTTTTTGGTAGTTTCTTTTTAAACATTCATCTGCAGAGAGTCAGACTGTATCAAAGAAATACAAAAGAGCTGTTTGAAGAGTGTGAACAATGGCATACTTAAAAAAGCACAGTACTTAAAATTAAAGTCCTGGTGGGGCATTGTATTGTAAAGTAAAACAGTATGTGTCATAATAAGACAAATCACAGTGCTTTTATATGCCATGTTGAATATTACAACAGCACTTTGCAGTTGTGACTTAGAGGGCACTGCTCCATCAGCTTTCTTATTTATTCACATTTACCCATTATATTTTCTCTGCTTCATCTAGCTAAACTCTTGTTTGATAATGTTCTGGAAAATGGATGACTCTCTAATCTTTCTTCCTGTTTTTGATGTGCGGTTTCGTACTCTGTAAGTTAAAATCACTTATCGTTAAATAAATCAGCTTGATTTGCTCATTTCCTCTTTTCCTCTCTCACTTGACTTTGCTTAACCTTTTTTTTACCCTAAAAATTCAGCATTTTTTTCCCAAAGATAAAATATGGCCATGTAATAGTAACATTGTTGTGGTGTTTACATATTCCTAATGCAGCCAAAATTCAATGTAGTTGTTGCTTTCCCCTTTTCTTTATTTACATAAGTATACAAACCTGTTTCCCATTTAAAGTAAAACATTAGAAGGTAAATGTGAGAATAAAAGTCACACTGTGAGATTTAAAGTCAGAGTTGGAAAATATAAGGTTGCAATTAATTGAGAGATATAAACTTGTAATCATGTATAAATATAGCCACATTAAAATGTTACAATTAGACTTCTGTGCATAAACAAACAAACAAATAAATTGGGGATTAGTCAGAACATTGATGATAATAAGAAATGTTCTTGAGCATCAAATCAGCGTATTAAAATGATTAGAATGATTTAGAATGATTTCTGAAGGATCATGTGACACTGAAGACTAGAGTAATGATGCTGAGAATTCAAATTTGCATCACAGGAATAAATTACATTTTAAAATATGTTCAAATAGAAAAAAAGGTATTTTAAATTGTAATGGTATTTCACAAGCCTTGGTGAGCATAAGAGACTCTTACCAACCCCAAAGCTTTAAAAAGTAATATACAGTTACACTTAGCTTTTAAATAAGTGAAATGGGCTTAATCCATTATGTAATCCTAAACTAATTTAAAGAAATTAAATTGTGTTATTATCATCATATTAAGATATTAAGCTACTGATTAAATAGTAATTAGTAATATAAAAGCTTTTTTAAGTAACCCTATATCTGTGATGATAGATTAGGTGAAAAACAGCCACACTGCACCACTGTGAGCGTCCTGTGCGGTTAGAGGACATTCACACTGCACAGGTTAAGCTGAGCGGCTCTGCACCTGAGGCTCTCTGCAGTCGCTGTATGTTATTAGCAGCGCTTCTTACATTGTCTTTCATCAGAATACAGCAGTGATACCACAAACGCCACAAAGGCTTTCTCGCCGCAATGTGTCTAGTCATGAACCTCTCTTGTGAAGTCATGAGCTCACTTTCGAGGCAGTGACATGGGTTTGTTAGGATTTAGATTAAGATTTAGAGCTTCTTCTCTCAATATCTATCTGTTATTTCCCCCGTTTTCTCTTGTTGCCCCTTTTCAATAGCAGAGAGTGCTGAAACTGCAACCTTGAGAATCCATCTCAAGTGTCCATCCTTGAACAGCTTTGTAATAAAGAGGATCTGAGCGCTCATAAAATCAAGTGCTCTTGGTCACACACTACAGGTAAATACACATGGTTGTTTACAAGAGTGACAGATGCATTTTACAGTTGTATTTACTCCCATAAAATTCAGTTTGAAGACCTTAAAAACAATTTTCACTCAAAAATTGCTAGTAAATTTCACAAAGAGAAATATACTGCACATATAGCATTAATTTAAACATGCAATTTTGAAGTAAAAAGACTGAAATAGTATTTTCTTGCAAAAAGTACTCTAGTAATCTTTGTTTAAAATAATTATTTTGGCCATAATTATTTATGACCACCCAGAGATTGCATTTAAAGGGGACATAACACACAGATTCACCAAATCTCATGTTAATCTTGAGTAGAGTAGCATTGCATTCTTCATATCTCCAAAGAGTCTTTAGTTTTATCAAAATTATAAAAGAAAGATACAGCTTTACGATTCTCTCTGAAAACAGTCGAACTCCCGGAGGCAACAAAGCGATTGAGCAATTGCCAACAAAACATGCATAATTATGCAGTTTTACTTACGGCCTGCAGTTGCGAATCATGAACGGGATCTTTTATAGCTGGGATTGGTCCATCTTTCAGTATTAAATGATGCGCAAATCCAGTGTCGAACGGAGCCTTGTTTGTAAAACATTCGTCAACAAACAAACTCCATTGCTGCACCGGAAAAACAAACTGCATCCACTGTTTCCGTAACGCTGGGTCATTTGGGAGCTGAACAAGGTTATCTTTTCCTCTTAACCAAAAACACACTTCTTTGGAGACATTCTCTCGAGCAAGTTCTGTGCAGCGCTGCCGAATGAAGCGCGTTGATGACCATACAAAGAATTCCACCCTTCATGACGTCATGAAGAGCCACGATAGAAAAAAACTTTCCGAAACTTAAGGTGCATTCACGCCATATCGTAATTGCAAGATACCATCTTGTAAAAAGCGTTCACGTCCTCGTAGAACTCGTAATTATAACTTGTGAACTGGGAGTTTTCTGAGACTTGTACCACCTGACCACCTCAGATTCATTAGGTGCTACGTTTAGGCATTGATAGAACAATGTCCGAGTCCAAGGGTGTGAACAGCTCCAAGTAGAACATCACATGTTGTCATTTCGAAATTACAGTAATTACGATATGGCATGAATGCAGCATTATACGAACCCAGAAGGAGTATGTTTGACACAGTAATATTCCGTTCTACATGCAAATCATTTTTTGAAACTTCAGCCATGTTTAGCATGAGATTCCTACTCTTTAACAGTGTAAATAACTCAACATACACGGCATAGCATTAGACCCCCCCCCCCTTTAAAGAACGTTTTATTTAATAAAAAATATTGCTAATTCTTACCTTGAGCTCATGGATTTCATTAGAATACATCACATCCGGTCTTTTGGTCTCATACGGCCTAGCAGCAAAAAATTTCACATAATTCAACGCGCCTGAAACTCAAAACAGATCTGGAAATTCTGCATATGAATATTGTTGGACCTCCACATAGCTCCCGTACTACTCTCTGTTGGAAATTAATGTCTTGTTTGTTGTTTGTGGCAGTTCTAGGGGTCGTTCGCACAGAATGCAATATTGCAATTCATTTGCTTCATAATTTTTTTCTTCGAACCATGACAGTAGCTGGAGTGACGGAAAACAGACCTATCTAGCTTGCGTAGGCAGAAGCTTTTGCAAGCACTTGTGAAGAATAGGTCTTGGTCCATTACACAAAAACCAGCTGACAGACATACTCCAATATATTATCATTCTTTGGTTGCTAATATTACTTTGGTCTAAATTAACTAACACCAAGTGGCTGAACCTGTTGACATCCAAGTTTCTAGTTTAAAGCTGCAAGACCATTTATGCAAGATCATTTATGGTGACGTTCCTGTGTTTTTAATGTGAGAGCAAGACATCTTAAAATGAGAATTCCCATCAAATATTAATGGAAGGGAAACTGCCAGGTTCCACGGTTACTGTACAATAAAATGTGTGTAAAAATGCTGGTTTAAAACAATTTCCAGTTCTTTTTCCCTTTCTTTTTGTGAAGTTTTTGGGAAACCTGAATGAAAGCAGTAGACTAGAAAAGTGTTTTTGGGTTCAGTGGCAAGACCCACAAAAGAGGATAAACTAGTAAGAGAATTAGGTTTGGAGGGAACCCTGTCTAATGAAATCCTATGTGAGAGGAGTGAGTCACACTGCTTTATGATGGAGTGAACAGGATGTTTCATCTCCCCAGCGACTGCTGCCCCCTCCTTCCTTCCATCTATTCACTCAGACTCAACAATCCACTCATTATTTTTCTCTATACACACCACAACTCCAACATTATCGGCTGTTGTCTGCTCGTCTTCAAAGGTGAATGTTCCACTAGCGTTAATAAAGTATGTTCTGTGAGTATGTATGCTCATCACCCTCATATCATTCCAAACCCAAAAGAGTTTGGTTCATCTGGTGTATCATTATTCAGATCAGTTTGGTTCAGTGTTGAGTTCAGTCACAATGCCAGTGCTGCAAAGTTAATCAGTCATGAAATGTTATAGTTAACTGTAGAGTTCAACAGTGTCAGTGCAGTCAAATCAAAGAAATTACTGAATATTAAGATTCTTTTAAACCAACTCTTCTTGGGGGAAATGATCACTTTATAAAAACACTATGTATGAACAGATTTAATTTAGGCTTTTATTCACATGGATGAATTAACAAATATCAAATATGAGCTCATCAAATATGGTAAATGGAAGCTCAGACATTATTTGCTTGATGCTCAATGCCAATGAGGTTTATTCTCTTGCCTCACCAAAACATGGTTGAGCTTCCATTTACCGTGTTTGATGTACATTGATCAAAGTTTAGAACTTTTTGTAGCATCAACCGTTTGGTATAATGGACTTTATAATGAAGCGAGAGAAATCTCTCTTTGGTTTCATTAAAAATGTCTTCATTTCATTGTGTTTCAAAGATGAACAAAGTCTTATGGGTTTGGAATGACATGAGGGTGAGTAAATGATGACAGAACTTTAATTTTTGGCTGAACTATGCTTTTAACATACCATCTTTTGGTTATTGTACAGTATGCATGATCAGACAGGTTTCCTGATCACCCCATTTAACATTCAAACCTCAAGGAATGAATGCAGTAACTCCAAAAAATGACATTAACTGCATTAATGTTAGCTTCTCGTGATTGTAATTAGGCTTCAAAATTCGTTTCAAAATTCATTTGTGAAGATTGCCTTGATGAACTATATGTATAAGAATCATGAAGATTTGTTGGCCAGAGCTTATTTTTGCAATGCAAATTTATGTTTATTAATATACCAATCAATGTTTATAGTTTAAATTTATAGTTTGGTGTTGCAGCGACTGTGCATGCAGATACTATGCACATTGTATTTTTCAAAAGTAGTCTGAGAATGTGGTTCTAAACACCTGTCTACATGTGACATCCTTCTCAGTATGTTCCATCACAGACCCCGTCTGAACCAAACTGTGTGTGTTTAGGATACTGCGAGAATGCTTGGGTGCGAGAGGGAAACCTGATGAAAGAGGGAGAGGAAAATAGAAAGAGCAGCTGTTAATGCATCAGCAGAAATGTGACATCATTATGAAAGGTGGGGGCTGAGGAGAGATTTGACAAAAAGCGAAGTGCAATACAACATGACGGGTCAGCCAGCCTGTTACCATGGAGACGCAGGAGTGGGTGGGAGAAATGCTTTCGTACACCCAACACGTTGCTGACCGTGTCTCTGCATGTGGTGTTGTGTATACACACATGCTCCCCTGCTCCCAGGTCACATTGCCTCTGTTCCAAAACCCACTGAGATTTACATTTACATTTATGCATTTAGCAGACGCTTTTATCCAAAGCAACTTACAGTGCATTCAGGCTATACATTTTTTATCAGTATGTGTGTTCCGTGGGAATTGAACCCACGACTTACCACTGAGCCACAGGAGATGCCTACATAGACAGCTTTATTAAGGTGTCATGGTGCATTGTTATGCCTTCTTTAGATAACCTCATTTTGGCAAATTCTAAAACAGCAATGCATGTATCGTTTGTGAAGTCAATCCATAGTGCATTGTGGTAAGTCCAGTGAAATTAAAAAAATTCAAAATAGCAGATAAATTGAGTATTATTAATTTAATAGTTAAAAGTTTTGATAAAAATACTTCAGTGTAATTAAAATTCACTATTGACCCAATATTTGTTCATTTTTATGGTTATTGTGCTGTTAGCTTAGCAACATGCTAACACCAAACTCTACTAAAATCAATTGTGAGTCGAGTCAACTGTTTGGTTTGTGTGAAGAACGATTTTTGTTTGATTCAGAGCTGCATTACCATTCAAAAGTTTGGGGTCAGAAACATTTTTTGAAAGAAATCAATACTTTTATTCAGCAATGACCCGTTCAGTTGATCAAAAGGGAGAGGAAAGGCATTTATAATGTTACAAAAGCAGCAAAAAGTGTTTTCAACATTGACAATAATAAATGATTCTTGAGCAACTAATGAACATATTAGGATGATTTCTGAAGGATCATGTGACACTGAAGACTGGAGTAATGATGCTTAAAATTCAACTTTGCTTACAGGAATAAATTACTTTTTAAAATATATTTAAATAGAAAACAGTTATTTTAAATTGTTATGATTTTTTTTACAATATTATATTTTGCAGCCTTGGTGAGCATAACAGAATGACCATAAAAACATTAAAAACTCTGGTCACACTTTATTTTAAGGTCCAATTGTAACAAACCATTAACTACGACTTTTGCCTCAATAAACTCCTAATTTGCTGCTTATTAATAGTTAGTAAGGTAGTTGTTAAATTTAGGTATTGGGTAGGATTAGCGATGTAGAATATGTTCATGCAGAATATGTGCTTTATGGCCCGGTTTCACAGACGGGGCTTAGACTAAGCCAGGATTAGGCCATAGTTCAGTTAGTACATTTAATTTTTATAAACGTGCTTTGGAAAAAACATTACTGGTGTGCATCTTGAGACAAAACAAAGTCACTGATATATTTTAAGATCAGTCAGTGCAAGTTTCTTTCAGTTGAAACAGCTCAGACTTACATTTTAGTCTAGGACTATGCTTAAGCCTTGTCTGTGAAACCGGGGGTAAAAGTAATAATAAACAGCCAATATGTTAATAATAGGCATGCTAATACACAACTAGTTAATAGTGAGAATTGGTCCCTATACTAAAGTGTTAACAAAACTCTTACTAATGCCAAACGTTAGTTTGCTCCTAAAAGTGTACAGCAGGGCTACTACTAGGTTTCGAAACAGAGCCCATCAGAGCTTTGTTTTCTTGTATTTGTGTGTATGTTTATACTTTTCATCCCATGTCTATTTTCGTTTCGAGGCACTGGCCTTACAACCCATATGACCCCTGACAGACGTCATGCGTGGAACACGGTGTCCACAGCGACATGTGTCAGCATATCAGCAAAACAAGCCACTTCCTTCATTTCAGGACACATGGCCATTGTGGTGCAGAGTTTTGCAGATCAGGATGTGCATGTCTTTTTTCAACTGAGAGAGAGCACATGTGTAACATGTGTCTTTGTGTGTCTCTTGCTGACAGCAGGATTACAGTGAAAGTCAGATTAAATCTCACTGGTCCAAAATGTGACACCTGCCCCTGTGGTGTCCTTGTAATGACAGAGTGTGAAAAGGCCTAAATGCTTTCGGCCCGAGTCCCATCGCTTCTGCTTCATTTGCATTCAAGCAATCAAACTGGGCAGCTGGGAGGCATGTTTAAAAAGCCACAATTTTACATTGAGGGGACATTTCAAATTTCACCACCTAGTTTTTGGGAGATAATCATTATCTGATGTCATTTTTCCAATCCCTGCTTTATCCGGTAGGACTAGTGGGTACATGTCAGTGTAATTCTTATTCATGAACCAAGCTAATAGGTTTATGTGTTCTACACTCTTCAGGTTGTTCCTATGCCTCTATTATGTTCATGAATGATCTTTTTTTTTTTTTCAGGTCTTTTTCTCACACAAAGCTAGAGTGCTTCATGAATGAGTCTTAAAACCTTGAAATGATTTAGCTTTTTTTAAAGGGATAGTTCACCCAAAAATGAAAATTCTGTCATTAATTACTCACCCTCATGTCTTTCCAAACCCGTAAAACCTTCGTTCATCTTCGGAACACAAATTAAGATATTTTTGATGAAATCAGAGAGCTCTCTGGTCCTCCATAGAGAGCAACGCAACTGTAATATTCCCAGGTAAAACAGTCCATGTGACATCAGTGACTCAACTTTTTATAATTTTGCGAAGCTATGAGAATACTTTTTTGCACAAAGAAAACAAAAATAACATAATTTACTTAACAATTCTTCTCCCCTGAGTTACGTCTTCCATCATTTTAAGAGTACCCAAGAACGTATTTGACGTAATCATTGTTTACGCTTAGGGGAAAGCGTACGTATGCATTGTGATACTTTCTAAAATGGCGGAAGACGTAACTCGGGGGAGAAGAATTGTTGAGTAAATTATGTTATTTTTGTTTTCTTTGGGCAAAAAAAAAGGATTCTTGTAGCTTCGCAAAATTGAAGTTGAGTTACTGATGTCACATGGACTGTTTTACCAGTCTCCTTACTACGTTTCTGGACCTGGGAACATTACAGTTGTGTTGCTCTCTATGGAGGATCAGAGAGCTCTCTGATTTCATCAAAAATGTCTTAATTTGTGTTCTGAAGATGAACGAAGGTCTTACGGGTTTGGAACAACATGAGGGTGAGTAATTCATGACAGAATTTTCATTTTGGGATGAAGTAACCCTTTAGTCTAATTTTTTTTTTCATTTTTAATATTAATGATTAACACAAGATCAAATATTTCATGTTTTACTACATAATTCATGCTGTAATTTCACGTTCTTGTCAAACTACTCAAACTTCCCAATTGAAATAAAGATTGATAGATTTGTCTGAAGCTTAGCGTTGGTGACATTGAAGTCATGCGACCATGGTGTAGCTCGTTTATAACCTAACTTTAGATTTTTACTTTGGATGATTGTATTTAGTGTTTAAAATGAATAAGAGTTGTGTTTATTTATGATTATCACAATTAGATTATCTTCATGAACAAAACACGTAAGAGTCATAAACGTTTGATGGTCACAAGGCAATGGGAAATCCTATTGTTAATGGAACCATGGTGACTTCTAGACTGGCCTAAAAAAGACACCATCACTGTAGCTTTCCATTGTATGACTTAGGAAGACTAGAAATACAGGGCATAAGTTGTATTGACTAAAGTGTATGGTACATTTTGGGTGCTTTTTTTTATTTTTGGGGCTTGGCAGTGTGAATCACCATCCATTTCAGTGTATGAAAATGAGATATTTTCTAAAAAATATCTTTTTTTGGCAATGGTTTTGATTGCCACAGGAGGTTGAAAAATAATGTTGTGTTTATATGGAATATCTCTTTTAGATCGCATTATATTTTCTCAATATACTTTAATTATATTTTCATAAGTATTCATTAATATACAGCTCCTTTGCATACCCTCACATTTCCTGAATTTGCTTTGATATCCATATCACTGTCTCTCACTTCATTAACTGATAAAACGGTGCAATTTGTGTTGACAAGTGAGTCATCATCTCATATCTAGATTTTTTAACCCTATACTGCATCACTGTGCAGATTGCATCTTTGTGATTCACTGCAACAAGAAAAGTAAATTAACTTCCATTAGCCCTGGTTTCCTCATGTTCCTTCATGGACAAGTGATCTATTCAAATGTGATGGCCAACCACATGCTTCTTCAGATGCTGTTATGAAACATTTAGATAACCTGTGATATTCTCTTATCACCTGTTAATAGCTCAAGATAGTCTCTTCATTCATAAAGGCAAAGAGAGAATGAAGTGTGATTTTCTCTGTAATGGTTGTTTTATCAGGTGTTTTGATGTTTTTATTTATGAAGTTGGCAAATTTTCAGATTTTCTGTGGATTAACTTGCACAAATTAATTTTTCACCTCAAGACACCTCTAGTAATGTCCACTAACAAAGTAAATAGGGAAAATTTTTATTTCATGCAGACTTTAACTAAATTTGAGCCATAAATGGGAAAAATGTATCCTATAATTGACAGATGGAAGGACTTTTTATGAAAACTTTTGTTTTGGATCTGTTTATGCACTAGAAACACATAAGTGACACGCTTCACCTTTAAACATAGTCATTTACTCGTTATACACTGATGTCTGAGGTTTGGAGGGCAGAGTTTGATACTAAATGTCGGTTTGTGCACCCCAGGTGGCTCTCCGTTGAGTGAGCTGTCATGGCCGTCCTCTCTGGCGGTGGTTGCTGTCTCCTTCTCCGGCCTCTTCACGTTTGTCTTCCTCATGCTCGCCTGCCTGTGCTGCAAGAAAGGGGACATCAGCTTCAAGGTGAGATCTCAGTCCTCATTAGTCATTTCATCCATCAAAATGGCCCTCCAAATTAAAGGAAGATGAGAAATTAATGTCTTCTGCGGCGCCTCATCTTAATTTTTTATAGGCATGTCACTCAGTTCACTTCAGTTGTCTTTTTTACAACAACCTATTATGATTTTTGTTTGATGTCACCTTGTTTTTTTCTAGAAGTACATCATGTCATTCAGCCTGTTAGGTTTGATTTGTCTTTCTAGTGATGTATGCATGTACCAACACAGCCTCACAAAGAAAACGTCAATCTTCAGCACTTTTTTCTGTGCAAAACACAATTGTCTTTGTGTTCCTTTTTACTTCAAGGAGTAAAGCCTCCATTTTCTTTTGCCCATTTTTTGTTTTATCTACTTCAAAACTGTAAATCCAAACACGTGATAACCTGAAGACAATTTAAACAATTTATGAGACTGAAGCATCATAGCACAATTAGTCTGACAATTGATAGTTTTTTTTATAGACTCTTGTCAGCTTCTTCCTTAGGCAGCATTTCTTGATCCAGAGCTGTTCAAAAAGGTTGGCAGGATCTTGTCTTCTAAGATTTCATGTTGAAGTCAAAATTTCAAGCAGTATTGCACGTATGTATTGTGGAGATGTGAAGATAAATCCAAGATGACAGACAAAGGAAAATAAATAATTATAGTTATAAGTCATGCAACACTCAGACATACTGATTAAAAAATCATTCACAATAGGAACAATACTGAAGATGTACTGCTATCAAAATTCTGGTAACTGATAACTGGCCCATAATTACTTGGAATTACCAGAAATTAAAACTCTAAACCATTTGGTTTAAAAACATTAAAAATAAAACAGTAAAAACAACAACTCATTTTAAATGCTACAAATGAATTTAGGCATCACAACATTGTAATGTACAGTATGAATATGGATTAATATTGGAATTTGATAAATATTACATTTAAAAGTGTTATTAATTTGAATGTTTTCAAATATATATAATTTTTTTTGTGTGTGTGTGTGTAAGATGATGCAAAAGTATTCTAAATCTAAAAAAAAAAATGGAGAGAATAAGTATGTACAATTGGCCATTGTACACTACCATAAAGGTTTGAGGCCAGTAAGATTTTTAGGCCAGTAAAATTGTTATTTTTTATTAGTGCGTGGCAATGATTAATCGTGATTAATCACATCCAAAATAAAAGTTTTTGTTTATATAATATATGTGTGTGTACTGTGTATATTTACTTTGTATATATAGACACACACAAACAGTATATATTTTGAAAATATTTACATGTATTTATTTACATGTATATATTTATATTCATATAATTTATATTATATATAAATATATTTAATATATAAACATCACATTTTTTCTTAAATTTATACATGCATGTGTAACGAATATTACATTTATTATTAAGGAATTTTTAGCTCTGGTCAGGCTTTTATTATGACTTTAGCTGTAAGGAATTCAAATATTAAAATTGTAATGATGCTAAAAATTCAACTTTACATGAATAAATTACATTTCAAAATTTATTAAAATAAAAAAAGAACAGTTATTTTTCATTGTAATCATAATTCACACTATTACTGTTTTACTGTATTTGTGATCAAATAAATGTAAAACATTTCAAAAACATTAACAAATTTTACTGATCCCAACCTTCCAAACTGTAGTGTATATCCAATATACGGATACAAATTAATAATAATAATAATAATAAAAAAATCTTGGTGCGAACCAATTACAAAATAAAAGACATGAAAACAAGAACATGAAACAGAACCCCAAAACCCCACGTTACACTGATAGACTGTGCGTCGCAATATATTTATGTTCACTGGAGTACTGCAATTTTAGTTTCACACAATGCCACTGCTGGAGTGTCACCAAAATGCATGGCATTCATTTCAGTCAGGATGCTGCATTATAAGACAGCTGCCCATTTAGGCAGCACTGCAGCTCACTAGGTTTAGGAACAGAGCCATAGCATTTCTTTGCGAAGTATGGCACATGGAACCCAGCACGGCTCTGATGCATGGGGCGATTCTGCTCAGGTGGCTGAAGCCTCTGCCTAATAGAAATAGGTTTTGCTCAGCAAGAACAAAAATTAGAAGGGAACATGGATGTTTGACAGAGAATATGAACAGACAGAGGGATAAGTTGTTATCAGATTTGGTTTGGCACACACAGTTGAGGATTAATGTATCAGAATAAGCGAGCTGTTTATGTGCACATGCACTGCAGCAGTTGGAGAGTGGCACATCAGAGGAAGCGTCGCAGCACACAGCTACATGCCGTTAATATGCTGCCTGTAAAGCCGTGTGCCTGGACTGTCTGTTTTTAATAGGATCGTCTGCTCTAAGAGACTGTGAGTGGGTGGATGGTTTGTCCATGTCTGTCCCACACTGGGCTGTCTGTGGCAGACTGTGAATGTGCTTCTAGTCCAGGAAGTCACAGTGGCACAGATAATTAGCATGGCATTTGGTGTTCTGTGGAAATCACAGGGATGCCACCCTGTGGAAAGTCTGTCCGTGTTTGTATGGCCGTTCAGAGAGAAAACAAGCTGACCTGTATAGACTGACCTGGAGGAAGGAAATGGAAAACATGGTCGAGATTGCTATGATATTCGTCATTGTGTAGAAATTTCTAGCCTTACTTGCTCTTTCTAACTCATTAAGCCATAGCATAAGCCTGTAACTGCCTGCATGAAGAATGTACATTAGCACATTCTAAGCCTAAATGTGACAGCAAAAAACAGACCTGTTAGTGAGAGTGTATTATAGGCCATTATGTGCCTATATAGTAAACCTTTACATAATTGTAGCAAGATACTTCCTACAACATAGGAATTTCATTAGTCCAAAACAAGCATCGCAAACAAAATATAAATGCATCATTAAGTTTGACTAATTAATTAATATAAATATTTAAATAAATATGTAGACTTGTAGAATATCATTTTTTTCTGACTAAAATGGGCAATTCTATAGCTCCTGAATAATATAATATAATATAATATAATATAATATAATATAATATAATGGATGGACAATATGCACACAACACTGTTGTGCCTATTTTTATCTAATTAATTAATCTAAATATTTACTTAAAGATAATATAATATAATATAATATAATAATATTGTCCCTAATTTTAACAAATTTTTGCTAATTAATGAATCAAATAATTTATTCACTGATGCAGAATAAGTAAAAAATAATTTCGGAAATTGTTGATACAGTTTAATCACAGCACCTAATATAATTAATATAATATAATATAATATACACACAGCAACATTGTTCTTAATTTTAACTAATAAATTAATCTAAATATTTAAAAAGTCTAAAATATTGGAAATTGTTTATACAGTTTGATCTCAGCACCTAATATAATGAATAAATCTAGTCTAATCTAATCTAATATAATTACTCTACTTTTCTCTACAATTATCTCAAAAGAAGGACAAAAATGGAAAAAAAAATGCATAAAATAAATAAATTCTGCATCCTTGAATTTCTGCATTCTATTTTCTACCCTAATTGAAATTCAGGACCTCAGTTGACATTTAAAAGGCAATTTAATTCTGAATGGTGCATGTACCACATAACCCTACACTGTACCATGGCAGAACAATAGCATATTTTTGTAAGGGTAGATGTGCTGAAAAAAAATCTCTCAAATAATGCTCAGTAACTGAACAGAAACAAAGGTGTAGATTTAACTGACATTATTAAGGAGTGGATGGCATTTGCTGCAGCATGTGGGACCAGACCACATCTTTCCATCCAGGTTTCCCATGTGTCTCTGTAACACACAGTCGTGTTGGTATTAAATGTGACTAAAACCTCTTTAGAGATTGTGTGTATTGTGAACGAGCACCAGCCCCTCTCGCACACGCTGCTGATGGAGTGAGACAGCTGCTCTTCCTGAATGGAAAACAGCCCTCGCTCCCCAGTGCAGTGCAGTGAGTGAGCTACAACCATTGCTGGAGTCTAATTGAAACGAGTTGGCTGCTTCACCCTGGCGTACTTTTCATCAAGATGTTTGGGCTTCTTATTGTGCATTTGTTGGGAAGAATCTGACTGTATGGCTGCAGTCCATGATGGTCGAACATCCTGTGCCAAAATCAAACTGAACACTTTCTACTATCTATGTATGTCAGTAAACATTTGTCAGAGAAGATTTGACTAGTTCTCTCAAACAGTTAGTCCCTGCTGATAGATGCCATAACTACACTGTAAATAGTCTCTTATTAGATGAAGTGGAATAGAAACGTACATTGTTCAATCTGTCATACTGTCTTTAGATGTATGATTGAACAGACTGTACTTGTCTCAGAGTCACACTCATCAAAATTGTATTGGCATGTATTAAAACAAAGTGTATTAAAATGTACTGTATAAGATTATTTACTTACTGTATTGTTAAAAAGATAAGCTTAAATGAAAAATAAAACACCAACATGAATACCTAATACAGGCATCCAAAATAAAAAAGTATATTTTCTTAAAAAAAAAGAAGTTTTTAAACTCACCAAGGCTGCGTTTATTCATAACATAATATTTTTTTTTCAGGATTAACACACTGAAAAAAAATAGGTGTAGAAACAATATTCAGTTACACTTTATTTTAAGGTGTCCTTGTTACAGTGTAATTATACATTTAAGTACTGAGTAATATTGATGAACTACATGAACTCACTATATGGTTAGGGTTAGGATTAGGGTTTAGTTTAGGTAAATTTCACCATTAATTGCGAAGAAATGGCAAGTAATGCATTGGATTAACCATGAAAATGGAAGTAGGGAGACTAAAACAGTATTATCTTCTAAAATGTACACCAATAATCTGTTTTATTTATAATTTCAAAAAATCATTTTGTACAGTGTAAGAAGTTCAAAGGAACAGCATTTATTTTAAACAGAAAACATTAAGCATGCCTGTGAATTGTTACATTATGAAAGTCTTTTCTGTCAAAAAAATGCATCAAATTAATGCATCCTTGCTGAACAAAAGTATTATTTTCCACAGACTTAATGAGTAATGATAGATGCTGCCATGTCTCCCCTATACACTATATTTCAGAGTAAATATAATGGAGATCTGTGAGCACAAATGGTATGGTAGAGAACAGCAGGTCAGCATTTCCCAGCCTCTTATCTTATAAAATATAAAGCGAGAAAACCAGTAGCTCACTTCAAATTAAAGTTTTTATCGACTGCTGGTGAATAAAGATAAATTGCTGCCTCCTCTTCAAATATGTCCTGTTAGCACTTTAGTAATGCACACATAATGCATGAATAACAGATTGAAGTATGAAATATTTAGATTGACTGTGTGAATTAAGTAAATTACTTTGCACCCTCAAGTGGTTCTAAATGATATTGCATCAATTTGCCTCCGAGCCACATCCACTCCTGATGATAAACACCACATTAGCAGATGCGGTTCAGTATAGATTTGCTCTTACAGCTTGTTTTACATTTAAAGTGGAAAAAGAAGACTGCATTTTATAAACCAAATAGAAACTACACACAACTACGTATTTAACCTTTCTGCCCAAGACTGTACCAGAATTAATTAAATAAGTGGTTCCATAATAAATGCACACAGTCAAATTTATTATTATTTTTTAATGCAGGAAATAGAGGTCTTCCCATTCCTGAAAAATAGAGAAATGGCTGTTTTTTCCTTCCTCACCAAATCCTATTTTCTTCAGAGAACAATTGTAACATTACATAAAGGAATGTTGTACTTCTTAAAATAGGACAGATACTACGGCAGCGGATAAAAGATGTTGTCCATTGTAAAAAGGTAGACAAGAATGCAGGCAGAGAGAATGCTCTTTTATAGGTAAAGACAGGGCTTATAGTCATGGACAATAGTCATAAGTGAGGTAAGAATGTAAATTGAATTGGCCAAAGCTAATAGGAATTGGAATTTCAATTGGATTGACAGTCCAAGACAGTCATTACAGTCACACGACAGATGCTCACAACTGCTTCTACAACTTGCTGTCAACAACAGTACTGGTTACCTACTAACTAACATCTGCAGACATAACATATACATATATATATTTATATATATGCAGAGGTAAGATGCAAAAGCCTCCAAGTGCCTCCATTTGAAATTTTCCTCTAAAATAAGCATTTTTATCAGGTTCTTATGGGTAGGCTCAGTAATTTCACTTCAGTGAATAGGGTCTTTGCATTGCCATTAAAGTGAAATAACTGAACATAAACATAGGAGCCTAATAAAACAAATCTCATTTTAGAAGAAAATTTCAAAAGGCACTTAGAGGCTTTTGCATCTGAACCCTTCTAAAATCTAAAAAAGGTTTGCATATATGCTTTTTTTTAAATCATATTTGATACATCAGGCCTTTTTTGCTCATATTGTCTGATATAGGAGAATATGGAGATCAAATTCAAGGAGGAAATGGACACCTCAGTTTTATTCAGAGGCTCAAGCAGAGCAATATTTGGTGCAGTTGCTGATATTTAGATTGCCAAAAGTATGCAATTATGATTTCAGTTTGTAATGGTAATGTAAATCAAAGAGATTTTATAAGTATAACAGACTACTTACATAAAATGCATATAAATATCAGTTGTCATATCTCCCAATAATATATCTCAGCAAGATGAAATTTAAATGCTTACTTTTATGGTCAAAGCTCTGTAGTTTTTATTGCGGGTATAGTTTAATGCAGTGCAATGATGATTGAGAGATGCATTGATAAAAGTTCCTCAAAAGCAACAACCTGAAGGGGGACATTTTTACAAAACAGATGCCATGTATATAAAATAAAAGGCCTTTTACTTGCTGAAAAGTGTAAACTATCAATCAGATGTGGATCTTGTACTGCAGGTTTTTTAGCAAAGTTTTGATCATGACATTTGTGCTTTAAATATGATACAGTAGGCTTTTTTCACCTTATCATGTACAGTGAAAAATTGCAAATGTTTTAACCCTGCATTATATGTAAATTAAATGTAAAATACTGTCAAATGTGTAGTTTTTGCAAGTAAAAACTATGAATTGCTAGTAAGAAACAGTAAAAGTAATTCCTAGAAGCTTTAATTTAATGTTTTACACATACTGTTATTTAGAATACTGATTATTAATATATAATATTACTTACTTTAAATGCAAATTAGTTCTGCATCCTGTTTACTACCCCAGTCCAAATTCAGATCAAATACAGGAATTGAATTCATGCTGGTTATGGCACAGATTCAGCACTACAATTCCCCAACACAGATGCTCAACAATAGTCACAATGTGTGAGTATGAGCCAACATGTGGAGCTGTGGGAGCTGGATAGGTTATTGGGTCCAAGCAGATGATTGCCCAATTTTTGAAATGTGGCATCCAGCATTCAAAGCAAAGAAAATCCCAAAAGAGAGACTTTCATCAGCCATCAAACTGTGACAAAAGAGACCATTAAAATTCCATATTAATTTCACAGTATGCATAAAGTAATAGAGATGATGTAAGAATGCCAGTCTGAATATTCTGCTTGTGTTTGAATTGTGCCATTTATTTCTTTTTTTTCCATCAAAGAATCCTGAAAAAAGGTATTACTGTTTTATCACTGATAATAATCAGAAATGTTTCTTGACCATAAAATCAGCATATTAGAATGATCTCTGAAGGATCATGTGATACTGAAGACTGGAGTAATGATGCTGAAAATTCAGCTCTGCGTCACAGGAATAAATTGCATTTTAAAATATATTACAATAGAAAGCATTTATTTGAAGTCTCTGTGTGCTTTTGTTCCCTGCAGGAGTTTGAAAATACAGAGGGGGAGGATGGCCAAGCTGACCTTTCAACTTTAGCCTCCCCCAGCTCTCAGAATGACCCTGAGGTTTATATCCTGCCCCTCACGGAGGTCTCACTACCTGTGTCCAAACAGCCCAGCAAGTCATGTAAGAATCTGTATCGTTTTGGTTATTATTTATTTATGATTCACAAAAGGAGATGTTTTGAATAATGCACTGACTGCTCTTTTCCTTGAACTGAAAATGCAATGCAATGCAAGTGATATGGAATGAGTGCTGGTGCATGGTGGCATGTTTTTAATGGAAAACATGATTTAGATTAGACCTACTGCCTGTGTTAACTGTGGTGTTTATAGCTCGTCACTGTAACACATTGCAAAGAAGATTGCTGGTTGGGTTTTTTCATTAATAAACAATACTGGAAGTGAAGTGCCACACTATGCTGATATTTGTCCCTCACATTCCTAACGGCCTTGTGACAGGAAGAGTAAAGAACAGGACTGTGCCCATTGTGAACGAATGGTTCTGGAAAAAGAGCAGTGGCCTTGTTTATGTTCTCACAGTGCAGAGAGGGGTGGAGAGCGAACCGTCTCTGGAAGCAGAACACACATCTGTTGCATAATGCGCGTGAGACCGGCCCAGAGGACTCCTGGCATGATGGATGCATGTGAACTGGACTGCAGAAAGGAAAGGAAGTTATTAATGCATGGAAGCACTGGAGAGTACAGATGGAAATGAAATTGTTTTTAATAACATTACAACAGATATGAAACAGATGCGTCCGAAAACCAAATCAGCTGTAGATTTTCATCTCTTTAGAAGATACTGATTTCTTAGTAGTGCTTGCTGAGGCAACCAACAATGGCTTATGCACATATTTTAGGTTGAAGGTTTTGTAAACACATTACCATACAAAAGTTTGGGTTTTCTGAAAGAAATTTATACTTTTATTCAGCAAGACTGCATGATATTGATCAAAAGTGACAGTAAAGACAATAAGGTTATAGAAGATTTCTATGTCGGCGCCAATAGCCCCAATATATAGCGCCGTTGTGCCTCAGTCGCTGTGCTTCAGAGTTCCAGATCCCACCCCCTCTCTCTCCAGCTTCGCTTCCTGTCTAAATACTGTCCTGTCGTAATAAAGGCAAAAAAGAGCCAAAAATAGCTCTTCTTTTGAACTTTATGTTCATAAAAAAAAAATTAAAAAAATCATCACAGTTTCAACAATAATAATAATCAGAAATGTTTCTTGAGCAGCAAATCAGCATATTAGATTAAAATCATATATCACACTTTTCTAAATATATCCTAAAAAATATCCCAACAAAAAATATATGAATATAGAGAAGCAGAAAGACCTCTATGACCATATGTGAATGTGAAAATATTAAGTAATTTTCAACATTGTTTTCAACTCTGATAATAAAATAAATGTTTCTTGGGTAGAAAAACCAGCATATTAGTATGATTTCTGAAGGATCATGTGACACTGAAGTAATAAAGTACATTTTGAAACCTATTCAAATAGACAAACTTAAAATGTAGTCATATTTCACAATATTACAGCTTATACTCAAATAAATAAATTCAGCCTTGGTGAGCACAAGAGAATACTTTCAAAATATTAACAATGCCTCTAGCATTTTTGTAGCATAAACACCAAAAAACTCATGTTTATTAACCTGATTCAGACCCATATTAACATTTTTTCCCAGCCTGAACAGTAATTTGGGGCATAATGTGTCTGTAACATAATTAAAACTGCCCAATATTCTCTGTCTCCAAATACACTCATTTGGCTCTATTGTCATATGCCATGTGATGTTTAGAGAATAAGTGAACAAGTCCATTCTGACCACATCGTTTGAACAAATGCATCCAATTTTATTACTTTCAAAATGACAGTGTGGACAGTCAGTGCTAAAGATCAGATTTGAAAAAATAATGTGAACAAAGCCTTAGTAGGGTTATTTTCCACTTAATTACCACCTAGTAACCACCACAGAAATGGCAAACCAATGCAGAAAACTAACTACAGTGCATAGCAACACCCTGGCAACCGCTCAAAATGCCATAATGGCAGTGAGTTTTACACAGGCAAACAACATTAACATTCAGGAATTATAAAAATCTACCGAATTTACTACGTTTGATTTTGAATCAAGTCAAATCCAATCGCTCAATGGCAGACTGCTTGGAAGCTGGCGGTGAGAGAAGCCATGCAAGTTAGGTTTTCTCCCTATGACTCACGCGCTCTGTCTGTGTAGAGCATCAGGGGAGGGTGGGAGAGACAGCGGGATGCTGGCTTGAAACGCAGGCACGGATTGGACAAAAGAGATTTAGGAGCCAGCCAATAGCCTCTGGACTGTTCGTCGCCCGTAGTTACGGCCATGTGATTGGTCCAGGTGTTGCAGAGCGAGAGGGTAGCATTGAGTCCCTAATGATATTGAGAAGGGCTCGGTCATGGTTGAACCGCTCCCTTTCCGTCCTCCCCCTCTTCATCCTCTTGCGTGTTGTATTAATGCAAAGAGCCGGAAATTAACACTTGACCGAATGCATTGAAGTAAAAACACCACATACCAATGTCCTTGGTGTTTTTTCACTCCCAAACTACATTTACAGGTTTTCTTTGACTGCGACATAAGCTTCAGTCTGGAAGAGGTCGAGCATGGAATAGGGATTTATGGTCCTAAAATGCCTACTGTAGACATTTACATTGTGCTTATTCATGTAGCGGAGACTTTTATTCAAAGCAGCTTACAGAGCGTTTAATGCAGGTTTCTCAACTCTGGCCCTCACAGTTCACCGACCTGCAGAGTTTAGCTGTAACCTTCATCAAACTCACCTGTAATAACCTTGATTTGTTGATTGTTTAGGGTTGAAGCTAAACTCTGCAGGACAGTGGATCTCAAGAAACAAAGTTCAGAAACCATGAATTGAACCCACAATCTTGTCATTACTAGCACCATGCTCTACCAGTTCTTGAGCTATGGGAACAAATCCTATATCACTCTATGTCACTTTATATAATTGTAAATGTATACATCCCAATATAAAGTCGACATGAAATGGAAATTGTGACCTTCTGTTCCTCCATGTTGCGATGTACATCTGTTTGAAGTGGTTTCTCGATTGAGAAAAAATGCGGGATTTAATTTTGTCCATTGGGAATTGATAGGACTGTTTTCTAATCACTGGGATTGCATGTAAATTCTTTAAATTAAATATTAGTAAATTTTTAAATCATGGATAAATTATTTTATAGATACTTTCATTTTAATTTAGCAAGAGGTTAAGCAAAAATTGTTTATATATTTAATAACCATGTGGTAATGCCAATTTGTTGTGATTTAGCAAATTAAATTTTAGTATTTTAAAGCTACCACATTTGATAAGATTGTCATCTTTTTATCTAGAACTTGATGGACAAAAGATGATTATAAATAAATTCTGTGTATTAAAGAAAGTCTGTCATCTGTTCAAAAAACAGCTTCACATTATACACTTGAACTAAAAACAAAAGACTCAAAATAGCAAAACTACTATCATATAGTTGCATCGCTAAATTCTTATTGGACAAATTTGAAGCTGTTAAAATAGCTTAGCGTTCTGCCAAACAGCACTCTTTAATAATAAATTCATGCTCATCTTGACTTATGCACTCATGTTCTTTATCTCCCTCTCTTACATGTCAATAATACATGCCATCGTTCCTAATACATATAAACGATGTAGTAAAATCTGACACATTTCTGCTTTTTCATGATAAATAGTCATTTAGCAACCATGTTTAAGTACCATGCTAGTTCTATACCAGAATCAACACCATCATACATAAATCACCAAATCACAAAATTTGATGTACAGTATGTACGGTATATTTCCTCTTCCATATTGGAAGTTCACACAATATAATTCATCTTAGCACTTCTGAAATCCCCTTATCCATTTAAGTTGGCAATTTTTCTTGGTCTGAAGTCTTATGTCGACATATTAAGTAGAATTTCTCTTATAGTTAATGTGCAATTGTAGACCAGCCTGGGTTTTCTCGTGTAATTGTGCTGCATTTTAATGCATTTTTAACATGGCCCAGGGCTGCTCTGGGAATGCCAGGAGTGGGACGGGAATGCACAACTCACAGATTCCACAGAAATCATATAAAAGGCCAGTTCAAGTCTACTGAAGAAAAGAGAGATAGTTGTGTGTTAGGAGGGGGGGGGGGGGGTCAATGCTGTGACAATCCTGGCTCTGAGCGGCAGAGAATGGGCCTTGTGTCTGGGCTGGTACTGGGGTACCAGGCGCTGCTACTCTGTGGACAAAAGCCACAATGTAACTGTGGCGGGGAGTGTGAGGGGCTGGAATGAGAAGCTTCTGGAACGCTGCAGAGGAGGAGAACAGTTTAGTGCATTAATACAGGGATGGGTCTGTGAGGCGCATACACGCACACTGTGAGACCTGCTGGTAGCGCAGGAGGAGGTGTGTGGGGGGCTCGTGTTAATGACAGAGGTCTTTCTGCTGCTCACAGTGCTTTATTTGTTTACAATTGCCCCCATAGTCTTGCTGAGACAGACAGAGGGAAGGGGGCAGAGGAGCGAGGGTTATTATGTGCTCATGGCATTGCTTGTGTGAGCAGACACATTTGGCATGTGCCGAGCTGCGCTGCGGACATACGTCCAGATCCTGGTGGGACACTTAGCACTTTAAACACCGATCTCAGCAGGAGCTGCTAGGTTTACTGCAGCTTCGAGTTGAGTTGGCTCCAGCTGTGATTTCCAGCCGGGTGCATTATGGGAATGTTGTGGGACGCTGTATCTCAGAGTGAGGAGATGCGCTCCGTCTCTGGGAAGGAAGACAGACAGCACTGCTTTCTCAGCTGTCCAAGGGCTTGGAGGGTTAAACCCCTGGCGTGTGAATGGAGACATGGAGAACCGGAGAAGAACGGCACCTTCATTCCACTGTTTCGCTGGACCTTCATCCTACAGTTTCTTGCCAGACAAAGAAACATCTTCAACATCCGAGCTTATCTGCTGAATTATGATGGTTCAAGGTGGGACCAGAATGTCTAAATTTTGTGTCAACTTTCCTTCATTTTAAATCGTCGATGAGGTAGTTTGAGATAACCATGGTTCTTGTGGTTGTGCCTCCCTGGATATTGCTCACTCTTTCTTGATGTTTGGCCACTTTCAAACCGCTCATTGTGCGTTCAGGTCATCCATTTGTACGCCGACTCTGAATGTATGTTTTCTCTCTTTTTCCCTCAGTTCAGCTGCTGAAGTCTACGGATCTCGGACGCCACAGCCTCCTCTACATCAAAGAAATGGGACAGGGCTGGTTTGGCAAGGTGAGGCCTTTTAAAACTCAAATAATACCGCAATGTGGCGCTGAGAAAAAAGCTGTGTTTTTTGAGTACCCTACTCTTGGGGTTGATATTGCACACAGTGCACTGTACGCAAAATGTCGTAATCTCATTATGAGCTACCGTTAAACAAACAGTTAACAGTGGCAGGTGTGAGCCATGTTAATGTGCGGTTTGGGCTGGCTTTCAGGTTTTGCTGGGGGAGGTGAATGCTGGACTCAGTACCACACAGGTGGTGGTTAAGGAGCTAAAGGCCAGTGCCAGTGTACAGGAGCAGATGCAGTTCCTGGAAGAGGTCCAGCCTTACCGGTACACACCTTTCCTTTTATCTCTCTTACCCCATTTTTTTTACTCATCTTATGCTCTATGCTAAAACATATGCCATTTTTTTGTCAGTACATCTAATTTGGAGGCACAAACTGAAAGAACATTAACGTTAGCTCTTATTTGGAATGTGTAACTAAACGGTTTCTCATATGAGCAGTGTTTTGATGTTTGAGTGTGTGAATCCCACAGGGTGCTCCAGCATCCAGCCCTCCTGCAGTGTCTGTCCCAGTGTTCAGAAGTCACGCCCTACCTGCTGGTTATGGAGCACTGCCCCCTGGTAAGCCACTGAGTACCAGCCGCTTCGCTCACCGTCTTCCGAACATACTCTGAGTTGGTCTAATGACCCTTTAGAATCTATACTAGCAGTCAGCAATCTTCTTGACATGAAGTGCCATTTTTACAATATATCCATTATTACACAATGTATTGAAGTAGCATCCCCTTTATTTACTAAGTACAGTTTTGAGAACAAGAAACTACAAACCGCATGAGTTTTTGAGTCCAAGTGGCTGTGGTGTGGTGTTCAGTTGACCCTTTTTTAAGCCACGCCTTGAAAATGTTGACCAATCTGAGCTTAGCAACTCTTGCCATAGAGTATAATCAGAGTTTTGTTCTTTTCTCCTGTAAGTCTATGGAGAATCTGTGGGTTTGGGTAGTTTTTAAATCCAAAATATTACAAAATTAAAGTTAAACTCTGTTGCCAGGTCACCTTCAGTGTAATAGAGACATAAGGAACACAGAGAGAATGCACGTAGTTTGTTACCACTTTCATGCTGTGTATTAGACGGTCAACCTCATTCACAAATCAACATGCAACATCTATAAGAACATCTACATTTTTTCCAAGTAATGTTAATACCTTTCCTACAATCTAATCTATTCATAGTTTAATATGCACTATAAATAATTGAGGCTTTTTTAGATTGTGGTGTGTCTTGATTCTAATTTCACAGTTTTAGTAGTTTAATCACTATATGGCATCATTCATCAATGTAATTAAGATTAACAGCATTGTTTTGTTTCATTCCAAGACAGAAAAGAATAACATTCCCTCAATGTTTAGCAATTTATGAGCACATTTAACTGAAAAACATGCTGTTCACTGACATTTCCTATTCATTTCTGTAAAGCTGGTCTGAGCATCCAAGGGGGGTGGAGTTTAGCATAGGGTTAATTAAACAGTTTAATGCTCCCTCTGCTGGTCATATTAGAAATTGTGAATTTGCACAGTTACAAACTGATACAGTTGTACCAGAATTACAGTTGCTCACTATAACACAAATTAGCATTCTTGTGTTTTTCGTAAGAATACTGTTTCCTTTATACAGGGAGATGTTAAAGGATACCTCCGTAGCTGTCGGGCAGCAGACTCAATGACCCTTGACCCTTTGATCCTTCAGCGGATGGCATGCGAAATTGCTTCTGGTCTTCTGTACCTTCACAAACACAATTACATTCACAGGTGAGGATCCACTAACCTTTGGCCTTTTCCCTGCATAATGATTCTCTTGGTTATTTTTTTCACCCCACCGCTCACTGGACGTCCAGCTCTGGTGTCTCCTGGCAACAATATCCTGGTGCTGCCTGAGTACATGTCACAGACTCCAGCATCAGTGATTTTGTTGCTGAGGGAAAACCCCTTGCTCAACACACATCATCAATTATTTGTAAGTCAACCATGAAGAAAATGTGAGATGACACTGCGGACTTCCTTTGTCATGAAAGTTTGCCAATGACAGGAACTATAAATGATGCAAACATTTCTCCACTCTGTCCTGTTCTCAGTGACCTGGCCCTAAGGAACTGCCTGTTGACCTCAGAGCTGGCAGTGAAAATTGGGGACTATGGCCTCAGCCACAGCAAATACAAGGCGAGTCTATGAAGGCTTTTATGATTGCAGCCATGCTGATGCTATTATTTTGATGTTGTCTCAGTATTTCATCTTACTGAATATCAGTGCATCCTTTCCCTTTGTTAGGATGACTATTATGTGACAGCAGATCAAATATGGGTTCCTCTACGATGGATTGCCCCAGAACTTATTGATGAAGTCCATGGCAATCTCTTAGTAGTGGACCAAACCAAGACCAGCAACGTCTGGTGAGAAATAATTCAGAGAAAAACACTATGGCAGAGGTTCTCAACCTTTGTATTAAATTGCAATCTTTATTGTATTAAGATTTTTTGCATAATTTTTACAGGAGGATAAATTTATATATAAAATATGCCATGATATGTGCACTAAAATATAACTTGAGCGCAAAGATGAACTCGGTATAACAATCAGGATGTTGCAAATTTAGCAAATGGTGAATGAAGAACTAGCATGCAGAACTTATCCAAGAAGAGATGCTTTCAAGGATAATGCTGTGCTTTGACAAGCTTCAGCACAAAACACAAGCTCAGCACCTATAAAAAAAGGTAACATTTATAATCAAAATTTGCAGTGTACAATATCCTGAAGTATATTTCTTAATTCTCTGCAAATTCCCACAAACTTTGGAATAAAAAGGTATAGTCAACAAAAAAGCTTGAGAACCTCTGCCCTGTGACATACTATAGCTTATATGTAGAAAAATGAAGCTCCAGACTTTTTGCACTTTAAACAAATTTTCTATGCTCTAGTTTCTCTGTTTTAATTTTTTTTTTTACTCTGCAGGTCATTAGGTGTGACGATATGGGAGTTGTTTGAACTGGGTAACCAGCCTTATAGGCACTATTCTGATAGGCAGGTTTTAACATATGCTGTAAAGGAACAGCAGCTCAAACTGCCAAAGCCCCTGCTGAAAGTGCCTCTGTGTGAACGCTGGTGAGTCGACTCACAAGTCCAAATCATCATTATGAGCGACCCATCCCCTTACGTCTGCCAATCGCAATCACCACATCCAAACCAATCAGTGTTCCCCTCCAGAAACACACCCACCAATCACTTTTCTTTTAAATACATGTAAAGCAATCAATATATTCCAACCACAGGTGCCTCCACCAGTCACTGCCATTTCCTCTGGCAGGACCAACAAATCAATACTCCTCAAATCCAGTGTGGTCAATCATTAATTTCCCCCTCTGTAAGGCCATCAATCATACATTTATCCAGTCCTGGAAGCACACAGTCATTAATTTTACCCCCAAACATTCCAATCATTGTCCATTTAATCAAGAGCAGTCATGCGTACAAGTATACCACTCCATTCCCCACAGGATACTAAACAATCAATGACCCTACTTTAAGACTGCAAGGCTACTATCATGCTAAACTGTCCATATTTCAAATCATCACAAATGGGTTTCTGGCTATCGTCTATACTAGCATCCATTTTTAAGCACTCATATAACAATAAGATAATAGAGCATTGATAATAGTGCAGGGGTCTCCAACCTTGCTCCTGTAGAGCTACTGTCCTGCAGACTTCATTTCCAACCCTGCTCCAGTACACCTGCCTGTAATTATCATGTAACCCTGAACACCTTTATTAGCTGGTTCAGGTGTGAATGGAGCTGAAATCTACAGGATGGTAGCTCTCCAGGAGCAGGGTTGGAGGCCCTGCTAATAAATCATTAGCAAATTATACTAAAACATAGTTTTTGGCTCTATTCTATTCTAATCCTTTACAGGCAACCAATTTTGTTTCTCATAAATTTTTGGTTTATAATCGAAAATATTTGCTTTTCTGTTGCGTGTGTGAGCAGGTATGAGGTAATGCAGTTCTGTTGGCTGCAACCTGAGCAGAGGCCTGTTGTGGAGGAAGTCCATCTCCTGCTAAGCTACCTGTGTGCTAAGGGTGCGACTGAGGCTGAGGAGGACTTTGAGAAGCGCTGGAACTCTCTCAGGCCAAGTCTGGGCTCTGGCAGCTCTCACAGGACACCTGCACCTGAAGTAGCCTCTTCTACTACT
>JAFVLL020012440.1:0-36206 GCA_021397915.2 Tor tambroides | reverse complement strand
GGACGGCGATTGCAGGGAGGGTGGGACATTCGCTTTCAGTGCTATCAGGCTAAAGTTAGCATTTTCCGAGATCTCCAACGGCACCTTTAAATTCAGGGATTTGTTAAACAAGGTGTATCAAAAGGCTCTACATAACTTTCGGCCAGCATGATCTGAGCTTGTGTTTAAAAAAATACTTGATTTCAATGAAATGATGAAAAGACCATATGGCAGACCTTGGCTAAAATAACATCATTGTACAAAACCTTAACAGTCTAACATTGTCAGTTGATCAGTTGCATGAAAATAGGCAAAACTAATCAAATGTTATTAGCATTTTTAAACATTTCATTTTGTTGACTTCTTAAAAACATTTAGGCTATGATGCCAGACACATTTGTAATAATCAGTGCTTAATATGTGCCGGAACACGCCGGATCCAGATCCGGTGTCATGCCAAGGTACTTACCCCTGATAAAAATTGTATCCCCGGTCGAAAATACAGTCTGAAAAGATATGTATCCCACTATAACTTTTGCCAGGTAACAAGAAACTTGTCCATATTCACCGCTGTTATTAGACATGATACGAAGTATTCACAAAATAAAAAGGTTAATGAAACTATAACACATGAATTAAGTTATCGTTTTACTATTGCTATGTCCTTTTTATTATAAATTGTTCTTTATTCCCCCTCCTCTTTCCATGGTGAATTATTTTCAAAATAATTTAATAATGCATTGCATTTAAATACACAAAAAGCGACTGCAGTATACTTGTCTTATCAGGCTGGACATATAGTCTGCCAAAATACTGTATGTACCCCTCTCCAAAATTTACAGATGATGGCCTATGATAAAGTGTTTTATTTTTTTGAGTACTTCACATCATGTCTAATAACAGTGGTGAATATACACAAGTTTCTTGTTACCTGGCAAAAGTTATAGTGGGATACATATCTTTTCAGACTGTATTTTCGACCGGGGATACACTTTTTATCAGGGGTAAGTACCTTGGCACGACACCCTGTCGATACCTGTCACCTCCGAATTCCGATCAGGCACCTGATTCTGTCAGGTGAAAATTATACATTTTTGTGATGATGCAACATTGACCCGATTAGACAAGTGACAGCTCTGTCAACTGTCCTGAAACGCAAGTGAAAGTTTTGGATTAGCGTGCAGTAGCTCGTAGTGCAGACAAGATGGGCTAATGTGAACCACTTTGAGAGAGAGTTAAAGAGAGAAGACACGGTACAGATGAATCATGCGGTTTTCAAATGACTGATTCTGATAGTTTATGTGGATTTATTTACTCATCTATACTTAATGAATGTTTGCAGGAATTTCCCTCATTATACACTTCCGGGAATAAGCAAAGCCATGCGATGTACACACAAGCCCCGCCGAAATTCAGAACCTGACGAAATAACTATATTATACAGATTTGTGAAATAAAATTCCATGATTTTACCAACACTTTTCCAGGCCTGGAAATTGCTGTTTTAAAATGTCATGGCTTTTCCAGGTTTTGTACGAACCCTAATAAAAGCAACTGATGCATGCTGTTAATCACTGCTGGTCCACCAATGTGATCGGCCGAATGCTCCGTTACCTCTTCCTCCTCTAATCACATGCCGGATCCGTTACCCCAATTTGTTCCGGGACCTTGCAATTTAAAAATTAAGCACTGGTTATAACACAGCATTTTATGACAAATAAGCTTTCCACTGGTGTATGGTTTGTTAGGATAGGAGAATATTTAGCTGAGATACAACTATTTGAAAATCTGGAATCTGAGGGTGCCTTTAAAGGGTGAGGGTTGCCTTTAAAGTTGTCAAAATGAAGTAGCAATTCATATTACTAATCAAAAATTAAGTTTTGATATATTTATGGGAAATTTACAAAATATCTTCATGGAACATGATCTTTACTTAATATCCTAATGATTTTTGGCGTAAAAGAAAAATCCATAATTTTGACCCATACAATGTATTTTTGGCTTTTGCTAGAAATATAGGCTACCTGTGCTACTTATGACTGGTTTTGTGCTCCAGGGTCACATTTTTAAACATTTTTATGTTTAATAAATTTCAATTCCCTGTCTTTCTATGAATTGTATTTGTGATCATTAAGAAAAAAAAAATTGTTAAAAGCGGATATACTCATACTGTATATACTGTATATTCAAATCCAGTACTAGAAAATGGCTTCACAGAGTTGACGCAAGGGACACCAAAGTCAACTGTTTTGCAAGAAATCTTTAGCTGTATAACAAAGACACATATTGGAGAGAGGAATGTTTATTTATAAAAAAAATTTTCTTCCTCTTTTTTTCTTCTCCTTGAATATAGGGTGTGGGGTTTTGGTTTTGTATTATATTTATATTTCTTTGCGTGGGAGGGTTTAAATTCCGACAGTCAGTTGTCTCTTATTTTTCATTGAATGCCAATTATGTGTTGTCTTCTTAAATACCAATAAAAAGACTAAAAATAGAAAATGGTGGTCCACTGCATGCTCAGGGTAAAAATAATAAACACCAGCATAAAGCAAAGGAATTAGATGTCTTGAGATTTATGGCTACGTGAAACTAGCCAACACTTCTCGGAAGTCACAAAATTACTCAGGGCCCTTTTGTGGTGAAGAGGGAGGTGGAGTCTGGACTGTATGAACATCATGGGGTTATTAAAGCCAACAGAGCAATCACTGATGATGGCTTTTTCTGTTAAAAAAAAAAAAGTATGGGGAGAAGTGACTAGTAACTAGCAGACGACCAGACCACATGGTTGTTGCAGCTCATTCTTTCTTGTATGATTTCCTGTTCTACAAAAGCTTTATAACATCTGTAAAGTAGACTGAATCGTGAATGTTGTGAAACTGCCTGCCAATCAAATTAGAACAGGTGATTTTAGCCTGCTCTATCCTTTTAGTGTACGGAATATGGCGAATCAGTTAAACAAACAAATCAAATTGCTAAACTTTGAGTTGAAAATTTGCATTTGAGATCAAATTCAGTGTTCAGATATGGAGAACTGATTGACACTGAGAGTTTTGTGTTGACAGGGTGTTGAACGAGTTGGAGACCTCAAAGACCACTTCAAGGTCAGGTCCCCCATATTCATATCAGTGCACATCAGCTATCTGTCAGATGACATAATGAGGTATTGACTTGAGCCAACACAACCCTCACAGTGCTGCTCTTCTCTTCTTAGCTGCTGAACAATGATCTGAGCCAAGGAGAAATCAATCAGCTATACAAATTTTTTTTAAAGCATTTTATTAACAGAAATGAAGATGCTTCACCTAGACAGCATGGTTTTAAGTGCTTTAAGGCAGAAATCATTACAAAGAGGATGCAGTGCAATACAATAGCCAAGCATATATTATAACATATCAGTTATGACACATATAAAGCTTTCATCTAACAGGCATTTGATACAAATCTGATCAAATCTATAACAGGGCCAGTTTCACTTCACACAAAGTGATAGCAGACACCTCAGTATAAATCAATGGCTGCAGTACAGACTAGTGGGAAGTTCCCAGGTCAATATGAGGAGTACTTCATCAGCAGATAGCATGGCATATAGAGAAAATTTCAATTTAAATATCTCCCCTTTTAATTAAATTGTAGATTATTGAGATTGTAGATCTACTACATTTTTACTACATTAGTGTTTATTAACGCATGTTCATATTTGAGGCCCAGATCTGAAGCAGTGGCAGGTGCTGAGTGGATCTGACTAATAATGTATTAGATGTGTGTACTCATTGGCACAGCATTTCATTTCATTTTGCTTCCACAGCAGCAATTTATAGAAAATACTTGCCCTGGTCATACAGTTAATTTGTTTCTGCATTACAAAAACCTAGCCACAGTGATGGCGTGTGTTTTACGGTCACTATGTGCCATGCAATCTACCTACTTCCTTCCCACTAACCAAATAGACCAGCGATAAATAAATATATTAATATTATAGATATTATATTATATATAATTACAACAGATATTATATTATACTATTATGAATACTTAATTACCTGTGTTAACTTATCATTTAAATAAAATATATTCTTTTTTATCAAATATATTAATTTTTTTTATAAATAAATATACATACTGAGCATGTGCCCATTTGTATAACAGACATAAAATTCACTTTTATGATAAAACAGTTTTAGTACACATTATAATATGTGCACATCATAGGTGGACACATGCAGTACTTATGTATGTGGCCCTGGACCACAAAACCAGCCATAAGAGTCAATTTTTTGAAATTGTGATTTATACAAGATCTGAAAGCTGAATAAATAAGCTTCCCATTGATGTATGGTTTGTTTGGGACAACAGGACAATATTTGACCGAGATACAACTATTTGAAAATCTGGAATCTGAGGGTGCAAAAAAAATCAAAATACTGAGAAAATCGCCTTTAAAGTTGTCCAAATGAAGTTCTTAGTAATGCATATTACTAATCAAAAATTAAGTTTTGATATATTTACAGTAGGAAATTTACAAAATATCTTAAGGAACATGATCTTAATATCCTAATGACTTTTGGCATAAAAGAAAAATCCATCATTTTGACCCATACAGTGTATTTTTGGCTATTGCTACAAAAATACCTGTGCTACTTAAGACTGGTTTTGTGGTCCAGGGTCACATATAAATATATAATTATATCATTTATAACTAAATAATATCATTATTTCATTTCATTATTTTATAACTTCATGTAACTTCATTCAGGTTAGTGTCATAATTTAATTTAAAAGATGAACAAAATCCTACAAGCTATAAAGCACTGAGATGCTAAATGTAGCCAACACAAACAGAATAATAGAGCTAATGCTATATAAATGATGAAAATTATAAAAAGATTACTTCTGGAGTAAAAGTAATGAATAACTGAAGATAAAATGTCCAGGTGCGATGATGGAACTTGTTCTGTGGTTAAAAAAAAAAGGAAAAGCTTTTTAGAAGCTGTGGTCACTGCTGTTTTGTACTGTAGTTGGCTACCAAATATAATGTATATTTCAAAACATAAGATTAAAAGTAATGATTTGGATTATTCATACACATCATAACAGCAGTATGTTACAGACTACTAATGCTACCGTACATACCAGAATCAAACAGCAGAATCAAACATCTCTTCAGCAGGAACTGGAACACTAGGACCAAATCTTGACCTATTAACACAGAATCATTCATGATTACACAAATATGTGACACTGGACCACAAAACCAGTCATAAGGGTCAATTTTTCAAAATTGAGATTTATACATCATCTGAACGCTGAATAAATAAGCTTTCCATTGATGTATGGTTTGTTAGGATATGACAATATTTGGCCAAGATACAACTATTTGAAAATCTGGAATCTGAGGGTGCAAAAAAATCAAAACATTGAGAAAATCACCTTTAAATTTGTCTAAATGAAGTTCTTAGCAATGCATATTACTAATCAAAAATTAAGTTTTGATATATTTACAGTAGGAAATTTACAAAATATCTTCATGGAACATGATCTTTACTTCTTTTACCCTTGGCATAAAAGAAAAATCAATCATTTTGACCCATACAGTGTATTTTCGGCTATTGCTACAAATATACCCCAGCGACTTAAGACTGGTTTTGTGGTCCAGGGTCACATATTAAAAGACACATATTATACAGAGCCGTGTCTTTAGCTTGTTCTTGCCAGTACCTAATAAAAGCACTGTGTATGACTAAATATTCATATTTTTAAGAGGACCTCACCTTTGTTTTATCTTATAAAGTACAATGGCAATAATCACAGACACCAACAGAACCACAGACACACTCACTCCAATCCAAATACCAGTGCTCCAGTCAGGAAAACCCACTGGAAAAAACAAACAAACAAGTCATGTCACTCGGCGGCCATCATTGAAATGCCTCTCGGGCATGCAAGTGCAGCTCCTATCTCTTTGAATGGAGAAACATCAAATTCTCCAAAACTGTTCACCAAGCTTACGATTAAATTTCATATTTGAAATCACCAATGAAATCTCACGACAACTGTATCATAAATATTGCTTCTTTTGCTCAAATAGTGTTAAAAAAAGCTTATTTTTCAGGCTAGACCAGCCAGTGCACATGCGAAGTCCTAAGAGCACGTCTCAGAACGCTGACTGTTTCTATAGCAACCGGAACTTCTAATGGCAGCTGCAGTTACGCAATGACTTTACAGATTAGCGCTTGGCTCTTTTATTCAGAAGGCGGGGCTTCCTTTGATAGAGCAGCTATATTAAGCTTTGCATTTTTCCCCATTCAATACTATATGAGTGACACATCTTGGTTATTCTATACTCTTTGACTTCAGTGGAACATGAAAGAAGATTTTTTGAAAAATGTTGTGGTCTGAACAAATTAGGCACCAATGAATTTTGTATGGAACAAAATATCTCTATGTTCCATAGAATAAATAAAGTCAGAGGCCTACAAGTTTCAAACCACCTGAGGGTGAATAAATGACAGTTTTTATCTTTGGTTGAAATATCCCTTTGAAATGTTTAAATGATTAATAAAATGTTTTCACAAATATATACAACTCACAGTTTCAGTATATATTTTGCTTATAATAAAACAACCTCTGAATTCCCTGTGAAAAACAAAGTAGCAGTCAGGATCCAGAAATAAAGATCCCATTCATTTTCCTTATAGAAAGATTGGATTTTTTAAAAATTAGATAAAGTGATATATGCTTCTGTAGCTAAAGTGAGTATTATTCTAGTGTGCTTTTACAAAATATTGTTTAATACAGGCAACTTTATGGTGAATAACTACATTACCCACTCGTCTTAATATACCAATTAGAGAAGTTACCATGGACAAAAGAACATCCCAAAAGAGTTTTTTCACCATTTTTTCTAAACTTTGCAGTCTTGGACATATAAGGTTGCACCCAACAGGGATGTAATGCCGTATTTGTGAAGTTTATTGCTAAATCTATTTTTAAAATCAGTTAAATATTCTATATTGTACCAGCATTTTTGATTCGATACTGTCATTTGCAATGCTTCACGTAATGTGTAGTTCGTGGCTCAAAAGTCAAACACTTTTGGCCCTTTCCTCCTTTGATTTTCTGAAACATTGTGCTGTAAATAAAAGTTTGGTTAAAAAAAATTGAATAATTTTCATGTATCCCTAATATATCTGAAGAAAAAAGTTCCAGAATCAAAGTCAAAGAAGTAGTTGGTTACTACCCTCTATTTTGCTGGAAGGATGATTACTGCCTTATGAATCAGGATAGGCTACAAGTTTGTTGGCCTAAAAAGCCTATTTTTGCTTAAAGAAAATGTGCAACTGATTCGTAACAATTTATTTGCACACTTCCCTTTTAGCAGCTTGACAGAAATTAGCACTATAGCATAAGCTGTTGAATCTTACCTTCAGAAAGTGAAGTCGGAGCGTTGATATCACCTGCAATTGTAAAGAGTCCACTGAAGGCGAGCATAGCGATGAACCCAAGTGCAGTTTATTTACAACGTGAAATCCAAACATCCAAACAGAATCCAAACAGACGAAGACTTGACTTGACATGAACAGACTTGACATGAACAGGCTTGACATGAAACAGACTTGGCATGGCATGAAACAAACTAGACTCACCGACAGCAGATAACAACATTAATACACGACCAGAAGCAAAGGCAAGGACATGGCTACTTATAGCAAACACTAAGGGTCACATGACAAGAACCAACCAATGAGGAAACAAGACACATGACTAGGACAACCAATCAGAACATGACACATTGAACAAGGGAACCAATAGCAAGGAGACATGAGGGCAAGGGAAGCATGACACAAACAGGAACCATAATTAAACTTCAAAATAAGACATGAAAACATGAACATGAAACAAAACCCAAAACAGACCTTACAGCAATACAGTGTTATTTAACTCCGTAAACGTATTAGGGCAATAAAACATCAAATCCTTTGTTTTGAGTAACTTGATATTACTATGTGTTAAACAGGGTGTACAGAATTATTAAAGACTCATTTATTACAGTTCACATCATGAGAACTGACATCAGTGTTTATGGGTAAAAAGTCTGTAGTGTAAATCTGGCACAAAGACTAATCTACAAAGAGCCATATCCTGACAAGTGTCGCTGCTTTCACTTACTAATAACTTCCTTTACACATTCACAATCTGGCCACAACAAAAGCCAGATGGTCATTTCTCTCTCTAGCACCCTGCTCTACTTTTTATACTACTGTACAGGAACACGTGTATTCTTGTATTCAGACAGCAAATTCTTAGAATAAGGAGTACCTGTCAAGATATGCAGGCATGTTTAGAAAATAGTATATAGTTATAAATCAGCTACTTACAAGAGCACTGCTGCTTTTCATTGATCTGCAAAATAAATAAAAACAAGCAAAAGCAACACAATGTCAGTTCAGTCATGCTACTAAATATCAATGGCCATTCATTTGTTGGCCTAGCAGTACACAAAAGCAATAAAACATATATATAGCACAAACAACTTACTTTGCCAGTGGGGCAGAAGAGCAGGCACTCGAAATTTTCAGGACAGGCCTGCAAGGTGGCAGTGCTTGCGGTCAGATTTGTAATAGGAGAGATAAATGATGGATTTCCTTCTGCAAAAAGTCCTGTCAGAGTTCCCTGATCAAAAAGAAGGAGAAAGAAGTTATGAAGATGCATGGTGGGATTGACAGAATTAGGACCAAACAGAATAAACATATGCGTTTACTCTTTCACTAAACCTATCTGAAATATAATGTTTAGCACTGATAATGGTAATAGAAAAATAGAAACTCTATCGTCTTTAAGGTTTAGCAACCAAAGCTAGTCTTACAATTGTTTACTCAATCAGATGGCTACTGTAAATGACACAGGAAGTAGATAAATTATTAATAGATTATAATTTATTACTCAGTAGATGGCTTACAAATGTCTTTTTCTTTAGACATAAAATACTCACATTGACGAGCCATTGTTTCTCGCAGTCGCTGAAGTACTCTTTAATGTTATACAAAATGACAAAGAGGAACTGTCCATCGTTCTGTCTCTTCCCAGTGCATTGCAAGACAACAGATGCTCCTAATGTCAGTTTGATGTTTGAGTACACGAACAGAATGATTCCAACTGAAAGAGGACACAAACACAATGAACTGTTACAAAATATAGAGGCATATAGGAGACAGTCAAAACACTGCATACCAACACTGGAACTGAGAAAATGGCTCCAGTAGTTTTTGAGTACTAATTAATCTGATATTCTTTTTTTATACTTTTACTCTGAAGCCAAGTATGTTTGAGTGAAATACATCTGTCACAGGACAGATCATAGGCTAAGACAGGAATTACTAAACATTTTTTAAAGCCAAAGTTCTCCAAATGTAGTGATCCCTCTGCAAAGGACTCCCTTCTAAAATATAAAGATAACAATATATAACTTATATTTTGTGAGAAAAATGGTGATATTGAAAATAATAATCATTATTAATTCAAATGAATTCAAATAATTCAACTTCTCATAACGAAAGCTTTTGGTTAACACTTTTTTTTCTATAAAATTTCCAAACATCCTCAAGCAGCACCTGGGGGTTCCCGGAACCATTTGAAACCCTTTGGTCTAAAGAGACCCAGTTACGTCTGTCTTTAGTGTACTCATGTGCCATCACGCATATGTGAAAAAATAACCACCGAGTCGGTTCATAATCTTGAAGAAAGAATCACAATGCATTAGAGTAATTTTTTCTCCCATCTTGTGTGTACACAAGCCCAGACAGCTTATAGTGAAGTTTGTAGGCCATGAGGGCATTATGACTCATGAAAGAGACATAATTGGAGTCATCATTTTTAATAGGCTGAGGAAAAACAGATTTGTATGCTCACACAGTATGTTGTGTCAGAACGATTTCCTGAGGACATTTGAAATAAAAAACTGCCCAAATAATAGCATACATCTGACATTTAATCAGATGAACAAAACTGAGTTTGTCACTTGTCACTTGTGTGGTTCTGCTTGTTATAACCTTGTTATTAAAAAGGTTAAGCATTATATCGTCAACTCATACAGTATTTGTAACAGTGTAGGATACCACAAATCGTGTACGACAGTATGTCAGGGCCTGACTAATTCAAAACAGGTACTTTATATATTTGAATTTTGGTGCTGGTCTCCCCAGGTTAACCTGATGTATCCACCTTTTTCATATGCCCCATGATGCTTTGTGTGAATTATGGAAGTGACTTCCATTAAACTGTAAACAATTAGTAATTGACAATGAACTTTGAGTTGCTCTATGAATGCAGTAATAAACATCTGCAATATATATATTAAAATTTTATTTTGTAAAACCATTCTAAGTATGTCAAAATCAGACCAGTGAGGATCAAAACATTGTTAAGGCTTGAATACGGTCAACGAAGAATTTATATATATATATATATATATATATATATATATATATATATATATATATATAGACTGTATTCAAGCCTCAGCAATGTATATATTTTATAATAAAATAGATATATAATAATAATATAATTGAAATAATATAATTATAATAGATATATATTTATATATCTGCAGAACATTCCGAATACTGTTGAAACAATTGCATAGAATGTACCTTTCTGAGTGCCAAAAATATTATTTTTCCAATAATATTACTCTAGAAGTATTAAAGATATCTTAATGTCCTTTCAGATTTTTATTTTTAATAAACTTTTTTTCTGTAATATTCATTTTTAAGACCTTATATACTTCAGTTATGGGACTAAACCACTTGTAATATTTTAACTGTAGTATATGTCACGGATCGGCCAGGCTCTCCCCTCAGACAATCACAACGATCTGCCTCACCTGAATTCTGATCACGAGCACCTGCACCTCATCACCACAGTCATCAAGCCAGCTATATAAGCACACTCCACATTCCCCTCAGTGTCTGATCTCGTATCGACTACGTGGACTCTACTCCTGCAACACTAACGTTGCGTATATGCCTTAAGATACTTACCCTTTGATCCTTACCTCCAGTTTCTGCTCCTTGTGTTCCCCTCTCCTTCCAGATCGTCTGTCTCCGTGGTCAGTGTGCTCCCGAAGATCCCCTTGTCTCCGTGGATCTCGTTATCTGTGGGAAAAGGACATTAGTCACCTACCAAATCTATCACCCTTATATACATCCAGTAATCACCTACTCACCTCAAGTCATGTCTGCACAGCTCAGAGACACCAACCTGTTCAATAAACACTTATGTGATTTTACTTACCTCTGTGTACTGACCATATGTTACATTATAACTACAAAGCCACTGTAAGGCAAGGAATAGATGTCAATGTAGGAGAGGCTTCACTGTATGCTAAATAAACTGTTTTTTTGGGGGGGAAGCAGCTTATTATTTAATGAGCCAATAACCTGTCAGCTAATCTTCAACCTGTTTGCCATTAAATATTTGTTTTGGATTGAGCTACTTTTAGAGTTTACACTTAAGTCACAGACAGGTAGGATTCAGTTTATGGTACTTTTCACTCATTTCTATTTTTATGGTATCTGCAAACTAACTGTCACACAACTCTGACAAAAAAAGAAAAATGACTGACTGATTGAGACTGACTAATAAGATAACTACCTGTACATAAAAACAGTAACAGTCTATGGAAAGTTCCCATTTAGATAACTAAGTTAATGTGTGTGTCCTGGTTTACACTGTTCCAACTGGCTTACAAGCCTCAAAAACATTTAAAGTAAAGACTGAAAGCAGCTACATTGTGGGGACCAGCCAACACTCCCCATTAAACAGATTAATAATAATAATATCTAAAAACTAAAAATGCAAAAAGGTCTCTGTGAGTATCAATTTCGAGGGTATAGAGAGAGAAAATATCATTAGCTCACTGTAAAAACAACAGAAGTCAATGGAAAGTCCCCTATGAGGATACACTTACAAACACGTGTGTGTGTGTGCTCCAAATCCATTATCTTTAACCACTTGAGTACAGTCCTCTCAGTTTAACAGTATTTGAGATTACTGATACACAATATCCTCTCAAAGGAGTCTAAGGACTGCTGCCTCTTATTCCACACTTTTTCATACAATTTAATTTATACACAATTACAATTTAAGGGGAAATAGCCAACTCACTGTGAAGCCACAATGAGTACAAGGCAAAACAACATGAAATTACATGAGTTAAATGTGAACGGCAGCCAAGGGTGTAAAACAATAATGAAAGGATGAGTGAAAACATATTTTTGGCACAGTGATGCTAAATCTTTGGCAGGTAAGGTTAACGCTGACTAATTTCAGAGAGAACTGAAACCATAATTCACACCATTCCGCTTAACAAAATGTATTGTTGCCACAAAGTGGAAAATTCAGTAATGTTCAAAAGGCTTACTGAGATATTTTGAAATACCTTTCATCTCATACTGAAGAAGAGACGTACTAACCCCTTGCAACAGCAGACAACTCTATTTCTACCAGATAATTCCTCCTTCCTCTTGTAAGAGAACTTGCAGTCCGCGGACCAATGGTGGAACAATCAAAAATGACCCACAGGGCGGTACTTATGCTGTGTTCCAGACAAGGTCGGAAGAGAAAACATCTGAGCTGAGATATCCAACTTCAGTGAGCTCCAGTCAATCACACGTCACATTAACATATTTCTGTCTATTATTGCAAAAACAGAAGAAGAAGAGGAAAAAAAGCTGCCTTTCATTTTCATTTTATATTTATTTATATATTTTATAAACTTAATGTCTATTTTTTTTAAGTTTGACATTAGGTAGCTCCACACTATGAGTGAATTCAAGTGACGCGTCCTGCTGAGTTCACAGGTCAGATATCCGATTTCAAGCTGTGTTCCAGACGTTATTTACAAGATGGGAGAAATCCTAATTTCGAGTTGTCTCCAACGCAGCATTAGGAAACCACATTTGACAGCAGTACAGTCAGTTTAACAGGTCACGTGTGATGCTCTGTTCACTATGTAGGGTATTATAATAATTTTTTTGATTATCTTTTTTGAACTCCACCTAGACCATTTGTTAGATCTTCACCAGACTTTGCAGGTCAGTTCTTGACCTTGCTGGCAAAAGGTTATCAAAGAATTTTGATCTATATGAAACTGTTTAACCTATACGATTTTAAATGACTATTAAATGACTAACATGTCTAAATGTTGTGTGCACAAAGTTAAAACTTCTCAAACCTTGTCCATATGGAGAACAAGTCATTTTGAAGAAACATGTTTGAATTTTTGAAGCTGGATATTACATTTTGGTAAAATTGATTAGAATGCACCATAACACGTTTTTGCTAATAACTCTGGAACCATCATAGTTACAATAAAAATTCACAATAAAAATTCCTTTGATTCCTTCAGTGTCCCAAAATCAGTTGATATTATGCGTATCTATTTCTGCAAAGTATTGCGAATACATAAAATAACTGATGGCCATTTTTACAAACTGATGAATATCTATGCAATGCAATGTCGAAGTTTAACGAAACTGGACACACAACAGACAATAGGTCTTTCTGAAGAGTTTCATAAAATTCTGCGAATGGGGGCGATACAACTGAAAAACCATTATACCTCCACATCCGTATGCACCTTCTATGTTGGATGTCCTAATATATCTCTAACGTGACTCAGACACCTCAAAAAACAAGGCAAACTCTCTTATAAATGTTATTGTACATTTTCTTGCAAAGTTTTCTTAAATTCTTATACAATTATCTTATTAAATTATCTTAAACACTTACAAACTTATATACTTATCTTAAACACTTATACACTTATCTTAAACACTTATGCACTTATCTTACAAAATGTCTTGCTAATTTTCTTAAGTATATATTTACATTTAAAGACTATACAAATAACTATTATTTACACATCTCTAAGCAAGCAGTACTGCCAGACACAAGTATTACTGATTCAAGTCGAGGCAGCATATGCTAAGGTGTGAGTGGAGGGACTGAAAGGCCACTCTTGTGGCCACTCGGTTGTGGGGAAGTCGTGGCCTAATGGTTAGAGAGTCGGATTTATAATTGAAAGGTTGCGAGTTTGAGTCTCAGGCCGGCAGGAATTGTCAGTGGGGGGAGTGAATGTACAGCGCTCTCTCCACCCTCAATACCATGACTGAGGTGCCCTTGAGCAAGGCACCAAACCCCTAATTGCTCCCCGGGCGCTGGAGCAATGGCTGCCCACTGCTCTGGGTGTGTGTGTGTGTGTGTGCATTTGTTCACTACTCACTGTTGTGTGTGTGCACTTGGATGGGTTAAAAGCAGAGCACCAATTTCGAGTATGGGTCACCATACTTGACAGTACGTCATGACTTTCTTTCTTCTTTCTTTCTTTCTCATGTCAGCCCGCCAGATGCAAAGCTGAATGAACATAGAAAACAACGGCTGCGACAAGAGTTTTTTCTTTGGTTCTTCATGTCTTACTCTATTACCTGATAAAAAAATAAATTAGCATTAATAGCCTAAATACATTAAATTTAGAGGAAATTTGATTTGGCAAGAAGTTTATGACTGATGATCAAACCAAACCAAAAACAACAACAAAAAAAAAACATTTAGCTCATCTCAGACTTAGTACCTTAAGCCAGTCATGGAGATGCATCTTCTCCAGATCGATCCTCTGCTGTGGATCAGACTGCAGACATGAAGAAATCATCTGGAAGCATTCTCTGCAAAAAGATGAGAGACCTTTGATTTATTAGCTTATTCTTCACACCTGCTCTCTTTCAAGCTATAGGTCTTTTTTGTGTGATTTAGAATACAGATTGTCAGATCTGATACAGATCTTACCTCGTGACAGGCCAGATCTGGTCCAGCTCCTCTTACTGATCAGATCTAGGTCACAGGCTGTGGGATAGTATCCGCATGCCATCCTGAATAGAAGGATCCCTAGTGACCACACTGTTGTCGGGTTTGCATGGTATCTGCCATTCACGGTGACCTCTGGTGGACAGTACGCTTTTGTGCCTGGAGGAAAGAGATTTTTTCCGTTTAATGCATTTCCACATCATATTGACTGTATAGGGTGCAATTCTGTGAGATAATTAACAAAGCAGTTCATAACACATGCCACTGAAGACTTTGTAGCCAAATTTCTTCATTTGCGCACCACACCCTGGGGTCCCATTTATAAAATGTTGGGCAGAAACCATCCTAAATTTGATCTTACGATCATGACATGATGTGATTGTACCATCGGTAAATGTCCGATATGATCTGGCTTCAGCCTGGTACTTCTTCTCAGCCTTAGCCAGGTCATATTTAGCTGCTCTGTGTTGAGGAAAACGAAGAGCGGGCCACCTCCAGAAGCTCCTCTTTTTCTTTCCCTCCTCTCTTTCTGCCTCCTTTCCTCCATTAAAACCACCAGCTACAAGCACCTCATCAGGCCGATGAGGTGATGGTTCTCCGCCATGTTAGTGGTGTCTTTAACAAGAGCACATAGTTCTTTTACACAAACTATATTAAAATATAAGTTCAAATAACCAAATTTGTCAAGTTGAAATACTTAGGCCCGGTTTCACAGACAGGGCTTAGACTAAGCCAGGATTAGGCCATAGTTCAATTAGGCCATTTAAGTCATTTTTATAAACATGCTTAGAAAAAAACATTACTGGTGTGCATCTTGAGACAATACAAAGGCACTGATATATTTTAAGAACAGTCAGTGCAAGTTTCTTTCAGTTGAAACAGCTCAGACTTATATTTTAGTCTAGGACTAGGCTTAAGCCTTGTCTGTGAAACCGGGGGTTAGTGTTTTACGTAAATACAACTTAACTGTTAGTGCAAAATAATAACTCAAAAATTTAAGTTAAATGAACATATAGTTTGGTGCTGAAAACTCAAAAGTGAAGTTCACCTAATTTTCATAAAGTTATTCCAACTAAACCTAAGCTCAAATAACTAAATTTGTCAAGATGAAAATATCTAAGTAAAATCAATTTAAGTCAGTGGAAATTAGTACCTCAAAAAGTTCATTTTAATTGAACAAAACAGCTTTACAGGGAACTTTTGTACTGAAAATTAAAAAAACTAAGTTCACCTTACTCTCATAATGATATTCATATTCTATACGTAAATGCAACTTAACTGAGTCAGTCCAAAAAGATGAGTGAACAGAAGAACATGGAGACCTCAGATTATTGTCAGACAGACCACATCACTATGGTGCTCTGCTGGGGTACAGCTAACTATGGTCACAAATTACATTGTTAGCAACGTAGTTTAACCATCTGCTGTCTACTGAAACATAGTTCAAACAAACATTTGCAAACAGCGACCATGTTTGGGAAACAGTCGTGACTAGCTAATTCGTTTCTACAATGATGTCATTGTACAGAAAACACACCCCTGGCTTTACGAATGTAAAATCATTTCGACACCACTGACCACTTAAAATGATTTTCAAATGAGTTTCAACAACCTCTACAACTGTGCTATTCAGGAGAGAATCTTATCTAGTCACACATTCGCAGTCAATTCAGCTGTAACTGAAAACAGCTTTATGCACTGTGACATGAAAAATAACTATGTGGTTTCATGGCAGCTCCTGTGGTTATTAGATTTCAGGAAACACATGCCTCTCAGCTAGGAACCACAGTGTATAAGTTTATAAGCTTTATTTAACTTCTGCTCCTCTTGTAGTTCATTTTTCAATGTAATACTAATGGCTAAAGCACCCTACACAGTATGCAGTGATTATGATTTATGATAACATGGGGGATACAGTACCACAGCAGAAGTGTGAGGTGTTTGAAGCGTTTCCAATTTTTCATAATTCCAGCCTTTGGCACTGTCAGAAGAAAAGTGTAAAACCAAGGAAGTAACTTAACAAGACATAAAAGGTCTTATCAAATTTTATTGACAGAAAGCATTCCAAAATAGCTAGATAGCAAAGTCAAAATTTAAAAAAGAAGATTGAAAATGTTGTATAACAAAATTCTTTTAAAAAATAATGTACATTTTGCATAATTCTCTACAAGAAGTGCTAATTTCATCTCACAACAATGGTAGCTGGCACTGAACTTTTACCATTATTTATCAATATCATTTAATTACAAGTGTAACAGCATCCATTATTATTATTATTATTTTTTTTTAATTTATCATATTCGGTATAGACAAATCAATAGAACTCAATATAATGAGCTCATTTTATCAGATAAAACTTGGCACACAGCAACACAACCAATTTGATTAGCTAATTATGGGTATACATACATTACAGTTTGCTGTCAGAAGAAAAAAAAACATGCATGTACCCTCAGGGGTACAATGGTAGTACCCTCAAAAATACTCCTTTGTACTTTATAGCCCTTGGGTAACAATAGACGCAGTTTAGGGAGAGACCATGTAAAAGGTGTACCTTTGAGTGTACTGTTCCAGTGATGAGCTAAAAAAAATTTCTGACATCATAGTTTGCTAAGGTTAGGTGCTCTTTTGATATCAGTTTTCTTTGATTAAACTAGTAATGCATTAGATGTGTATACTCACTGGCACAGCATTTCATTGCATTTTGCTTCCACAGCGGCAACTTAAATACTTGCCCTGGTAGTACAGTTACTTTGCTTCACAAAGCCTTAGACTTAAGACAGGGTTCACATTGACAAAACAGACATTATTCATTTTCATCAGGATTGCAATTTCTGGTGAAAACTTTACGCAAATGAACAGTAAAGTGATGCGGTGACTACCAATGTTATCATACAGTTGGATACCACAGCAAATTAAGACCACTTTTGAGAAAAGAGACGATCCCCATGGATTTAAATGCTGTCAGTGTGAACGTGGCTTTAGGCTGTGAAGGTGCTGACAGTGTAAAGTCAATTTGGATAATGACTGTGTGCCATGCTACATTTATATATACAGTTTTTGAGCTTTATAAAAAGTTATACAAAAATAGTGATACAAAAAATGTGAAAATATATATGCCCCCTTGACATCTGTATAGTGTTTGATAACCAGAACTTAAGATTTATGATCAATTTTTTTACCTTAATTTTTCAAAATTGAATCCTGACAATGTACTTTTATAAGAAACATCTTAACAGAAAGTTTTCAAAAATACGCACTCAGATGTAGTGCAATGTAATACAGATTTGGAAAATTTTAGATTTTTCATTTCATTTCTGTGCATGTTGGGGGTACATGTTAGAATATATATATATATTTATATAATCATATATTGCTAAAATGAGTTTTAGATTTTAAATAAGTTTTTCTTCATTTCAGTGCCAGTACCATCTATCGTCCTGCATGTCATGTAGCACAAGACAGAGTTAAGGTTACATTTGGATTAAAAGGCACAAACAAAGATCATACAATCCATAAAGATGAGATGCTAAAAGCTACTAAAACAACAGAATGTTATATTTGTGAAAATCATACAGAAAAGGAATGAGTAGAAATAAAGAAATGACAGTAGTAAATTATTTTGATAATTTAGCACTTTTTACCGAAGTGGCTTACATAACATGTGTTCCAGGCACAGTCCCTGAGGCGACCTGAGATGATATGCTTGAAGGCACAAAGCACTGCCACTTCCCCACAGCATCTCATTTTTACTCACGGAAGCAGTTTGCCCTAGGGTAAAACAGTCAGAAGTCTTTCTGTTAAAATAAATTCATTTGTACATGACACAGACAAAAAACTATGATGTAATTTCACCAGTTATATGAATAAAATGTAATGGTCTTTAATTCTTCTAATAAGACAGAAGCACAACATCATCCTTACATGTTAAACTCAACTTTGTAAAAGGCACTCACATTTTTCCAATGAACAAAATGGTGATAAATGCACCAACAGCCACAATCACAATTACACCAATCCCCCAGCCAGGTAAACCTGAATATACATGTTAAAACGATAACTGAAGATTTTTTTCTAAGGTGAAATAGAGTCAAAACTTTAGACTAAATGGTAAACCATTGCCTTTACCATTGCCATCATGGTTGTCATCTTCTTTGTCCACTGATGTATTATTTCTTGACAGGGTGTCATGTGCTGCTGAATGTTTCAAATTAGACAAACACAAACAAAAGCATACTTAATATACACATGAAAAGTAGTTTCTAGAGCATGTATAGTGTGAGGCTTCATAATGCTTACCTGTATAATTGATAATACAGTTACACTGTAACAGAAGGAATATACTATTTTAGAACCTGGTCTATAATGGCTTGACAATGTAGCACTGCATGTAAAGCCACACAGACAGTCTTATTTATTGTGTGTAAATGAAACAGACACTCATTGCTACTACCTTGCCACAGTCAAGCTGCCACTGCAGGTTTTCGCAGACACTCAGTGTGAGATTCTGAGGCGTTACATCCACTACAACCGGTAACCTCCTTCCACTGGCATTCGGAGATGAGTCGACAATAAACGTCCCCTTCTATACAAACAACAGCAAACCGAGGAGTTGCTAAACATTTGACTGTTTGATGTTCTGGATCTAATTGTTATAGGCTCTAGTTATCATTTAAAACATTCTCACCTGATAGTACCATCCTTGTTCGCAGTTTTCAGAGCACAGGACACCCGGTGGCACCGTGTATGTGTATCCATGGGACGAGCGCAGGTTTTCGCACGATATTTCCTGATTTGCAGGGCATTCTGGTGAGAAATACAAAACCCCATTTAATTACACGACGTGTTTATTTTCCTTTAAGATTCATTAGCGATGTTTAAACTAAATAATGATCAGTGTACGGAGTTCAGCACGCTTAGATTTTAAGAACAAATAAATCTTTGTTACAGTGGAATAACGCTTACCGTTAGATCTCGCAGATTTTGCAAGAATAACAAATAGTAATAGTCTAAAACCGGCCATCGGAATGGATCGCTGCTGTTACGAATGTGAGAGTCGCTTTCCAACACTTACTGATACAGGCGGAAAAAGAGGCAGAGCTTTATTTCGGACTGCGAAACTCAGTGGGCGTGACTGACTAAGGATGTGGAGCTGTACCCGGCAGTGTCTCGACCCACAAAACAAGAAGAAGTGAGAGGATAGTAAGGGTTTTGCGCGCTAGAAAGGACAACTAATTACAAAAACCTTCTATCAAGAATAAATCAGCCTGCCGGTCAAAAATGAACAATTTAGCTTTCCAACTCATAGCCTCCTAGATGCTAGATATAGGTCTTAGGTTTAGAAACGATTTTGAAATTTTAAATATTTTTATTTTTATTTTTCAATTAATTTACTTAATTTGTTATTTATTTATTTATTTATTTGCATTTAGTAAAAATACACGCAATGTTGGCAGACTGGGTGATTTCTTGCTGAATTTATGTTTCCAAGGGTCACTCCTCCTTGTTTAAAACTGTCTTTTAAAGTAAAGATGAAATCTAAAAGGCATATTTGTCAGTTATTGAAAAGCTCAAGATTTTAAAGGGTAATCGTGTTATTTATTTTTTTTAAAGATGCAATGACAACTGGAGAATTATTGCTAAAACTTTACACATTTCATTTCAGACCCATGGGAACTGTTGACGGACAAGATGGAAGGCATTTAGATCTGCTAATGACTAGAGGTCTGGAGTCACATGAAAGGAAGAAGAAATAGAGGCAGAGTTCTTGGACGATGGGGAGAAAACCGAGGATTCACTGGACACCAGGCTACCTGTAAATGAAAGAGCTGCTGCGGTTTTGCGTGTAGGCTTATTTGTGTGCATAATTAAATTGGTTATTATCCATGATTAAAGTAAATAACTAAATGTGTTTTAAAAGTTCTCAATGACATGCATTATTGCAGTAGAATCAAGGCCGTGCAAGTCACGCATCATATGCACAATAATGCAATAACACTGTATTTCAGTAAGAATTCACCATGCAGCACATGCAGGCCCGGTTTCATAGACAGGGCTTAGCCTAAGCCAGGATTAGGCGATAGTTCAGTTAGGACATTTATGTAATTTTTATAAACATGCCTTAGAAAAAAACATTACCGGTGTGCATCTTAAGACAAAACAAAGGCACTGACATGATTTAAGATCAGTCAGTGCAAGTTTCTTTCAGTTGAAACAGCTCAGATTTACATTTTAGTCTAGGACTAGGCTTAAGCCTTGTCTGTGAAACCGGGGGGTAATCAGCTGAATATTGTAGAAAGATGTTATCAGAAAGTAATCAGAAATGCAAATATGTATATAGTATGTTGAAAAATTATTAAAAATGAATGATGGCGCCAACGAAATAACGCGTTGGCTTGTTGGCACAAGCAAAGCTTTGTTAAAAATGTTCACATTTGTGAGTAAAATTTAAAGGTAAATAATATATCTCTATCTGTCCTGAAATATATTTAATAGTCATATCATCATTCTAATCAAATGTAGCCTTTTTTTGGTTTAAGTAATAAAGACATTTTGCAGCGTTAAACATAGCCTATCTTCGTTAGCAAATTAGCAAATAGTGACATTTAAACGTAAAATGTAGCTAACTAAAAAAAAGCTAAAACTACCAAAACAAACAAACAAACAAACAAACAAATAAAAAACTACGAATATTGAAAAACTAAAATTAAACAAACTGACAATTCTGAAAACCAAACATTTTTTACACTATATACGCTGCTGTTATTATTAAAGCATTGTCGAACAGTAGAGACAGTAGAGTGCTGACAGCTGAGGCAGTTGGAGTGAGATCAGGACATGACCCAGAAAAAAACGGTCATCAATCACTGCTAATATAGTAGTAAAGATAGTACGCAACATCTAAAAGTGAAGTTTCCTCAGCAGTGAGTGGATGGGAGCAGCTGAGTGCTGTAAACAAAACTGTGACTAGGCCTACAAGTGCGCTCGCGCGGATACACACAAATAAACCAAAACCTTGCCACTGAGCCCCGCACATGACATGCGGGGAAAAATTATGGCCACAAATTAAAAAGTCCTTACCTCTATATTAATAGGCCTACACATTTTAATACCAACGCTTTAAATTAACTGTAGCCTAAGCAGATTTTTTCATTAATTCGTTCTCTTCTGCTCGCAAATAATGGCCACCATATGGTTGATATTGCCAGCATATTTGGCTAGCGATTTTTTAGGAAACCCCGGCTTTGGAACGATGTGAGGATTAATTATGTGAAAATTTTGACATTTCTGGGTAAACTAATAAATACATTTTATATCGTTAAATATGTAAAAAAAAAAAAAAAAAAAAAAACCTTCATTAGCAAATTAAAATACTGAAATTAAAAAAAATAAAAAATTAACAGAAATCGACCATTATAATGTGAAAGCAAAATAAAAATGGAAACTAAACTGGCAGGTTTATAATAAATAGGCCTATGAAAAGTTAATGAAAAATAAAATTAAATGCTATAGCCTGTGGTCTGAACGCGAATTCTGCACAGGCAGAAAACCCATATGCTTTACCAAAGCACACAAAAATGCCCCCAAAAACGGGAACCAGAGAATTTTTATTCTTTCTTTCTTTCATTCTTTATTTCTTTCAGGCATGTATGAGTCTAATTGTAACCTACACTAAAATGTATTAATAAATACTGTTTTCATTGTTGATGGGTTTTCTGTACTCCTTGTAGCCTTAAACTTAAGGCCTCCTGTTACTGAACAAACAATGGTGATAACCCAGATAGCAAGAACATTTGGGCTGTCACATTTGGCCTAGGTATGGTATGGCTGAGCACATAGGCTATGGGCTAGACTTTCCCCATATATGTTTTGCCATAGCTTTAGAATTGGAGGGAATTTTCTTTTTGAAGACAATATGTTTTGAGGTATGGTCCAGATGACAGCACACAAATGACAGACGTATATGGCTTGGATATGGCACACCATGGAATATGTTAACTTTTCATTTTCATTTAACATTTGGCTTTTATTTGGAAAAACACATATACACTGCTATAGTCATGTGTGACAGGTTAGTGGCAGTCCACATCTCAGCCCATTCAGCAATGCTATTGGTTGCTTTGTGTCTTCCCTTATTGGTGGACCGTGGATTAATGAGATTTTGAAAATGTATCCGCTATTTCCCACTCTGCTTCCTCTTTCAACCGCCGTTAAAAAAGAAGATGATTATTTTGGTGTTTTAAATGTTTTCTAGGGATGTAATGGTACACTATTGGTACATAAAATTGTACCGAACAAATACAGTGTCATTTTAACCACTGCACGTGCGGAACTTAATCCGTTTCAGTTCATATCCGTGAATAAATCTTCACTATACATTATTACTAGGCTATACATACATCATGTAATCGCAAGATTTGTTTTGTTCTTTTAGATAAGAAGCAAAGTCTCATCTTTAAAATTATGTCTATTTTATTAGGAAATTAAATCCATAAATGCCGTTTTGACGCTCTTTGATGTGGCGTGACAGACCACTGCAAGCTGAAGCGCGGAGAGCGCGAGATCATCCCTTCCCTTTTAATTCTCTTTTCTACTAGTTACAACCGGTTATAACGCGAAAGAAACACGCTCATGTCAGGTAATCTCAATCAGTTTTCAGCGGAAAATGCCAATAAAACAGCATTACCTTTACCTCAGGCAAGTCATTCAGTGTCCACAGGCAGCTTGTTGCTAGAAAATTGCAATCTGCAAACGTGCAATTTATATGTTTGCATATTTATTTATTTATTTATTTTGAGTGTTGTTTATTGTATCTAAAATAATTGAACTGAATAGATTGGGCTCTGTTGTTAATTGCAGCCTTTAATATTTTAGTAATGTGCTCTATGGCTCCCTATTGTATAGCATTAGCTGAGTTAGATTTTTTAGCCTTAAGAAAATTGTAATTATAATTGAATTTATTTAAAGGCAGAGCCACAAATTCTTCAGTAAACTACTGTTTATTAAAAAACAACAACAAAAAAAAACAGTTGTATGTTTTCTCCCCTTGCTGTACCAAAAATGTTTGAAACTGTGACTTAAAAACTGAGGTACCATTACACCCCTAGTGTTTTCATTAATATTATGTATATTATTGTTATATCTAAAAATAGCCTGGAAGCTTAAATTTTCCTCATTTAAAAAGGGTTTCACAGTAGCACTCATGTCTTGGGTGGTAGAAAAGAATGTGTGCAGTGCTGATTTACAGTCATTTATGTGCTTGTCTTCAAATAATATCTAATTATGAAATACTAATGTTCCTTTTTCTCTTCTTTTTCCTGACAGACTGAGTGAGAAAGACTGGAAAGATTTACTAAAAGTATAAATTTTTGCATATTTACTCACTCAATGACATTTATAAAATAGCACACTTCTGTTATATATTCTGTATTGTAATTCTGTTATTAAAATTCTACTATAAACATTTTAAAAAATGAGTGTGAATCCATTTTTTGTTTAAGATGTGTTTATGATTTACTGTATATTGGGTATTTTAAATTTAAAAAATAGGTGTGGTGTAAATATGGTTGAATAATGGCTTTTGGTGTATCAGCCACATGTGGGCCACATGGGCCGTCAGTCCTTTACAGAACTTAGCCATATAAGAATATCATATAAGGTCCATATATCAGCCACATCTGTTTTTCTTATTTGGCTCACTCTGGGTTGGGTTATGGCACTGTTTTGGTTCAGCTCTGGCTAAAAAGTTGTGGACCAGTTTTGGGCCGGCAAACACAAACTAATCTGGGCCACACTTTAGCTGTTGATGTGGGCCAAATCCACTCCAAAGGAAATTTGCTGACTGGGAATTATTCAATCCAGTTTTCTTTCATCTGAAAGAAGCACTGACACTCATGCATAGACATTTTGTATTTATTTGTAATATCACAACTATCAGACACAAAACACAAAATCATATGAAACAAATCATTTAAAATTACTTGATTTATTAAACTCTGTGTTCGCACCACAGGAACTAGGAATGTATTTAGTTCTAGGAACTTTAGTCACGGTCGACTGCTTCAGAGTTCCTGCTGCCGGTGCGAATGCAACCAGGAAAACGGCCCGAGGGAGAAATTGGCTCTCTAGGAAAGACCCTGCTGGCTAGTTCCTTGAACTATGCGGTGCGAAAGTGCCTACAGCCTCTCGGCTCACACTTTTGGGTCATGCATTCCCTAAGTCTGTTTTGGTCTATAGGGTGCACACAGGCTATAATTAATTGTTGTGAATACATTTAATTGGCGTTAAAATGTATCAAAAAACTTTTGGACACTTAAGGTACACTCAAATGCCAATTGCTTTTCACAGAACTATTCCTATTTCTGGGTGACCTTGCAAAGACAATTCAGAATTCGCTGTCTCAGATTCATCTTCACATGGAGGAGTGTACTCTGACCCAGGAAAAATGAGAAAAACAGTTCCAAATGATATATAATATTACAGAAATAATATGAGACAAATATTACACATTCTATAAAACAAAATACTACCTATAATATTGTTTTAATGCTTTCTGTTTACCATGGGAGGCACATCAATAATAGTGATATGAAGCGGTACATCCCACTACCAACAACAGCAATACTGAACACAAACAATTTTATAACAAGAACTTATTGTTGTCTTACTATTGTCTTTTCCAACAAAACCAAATGGTAACAGATGCGATGAAAACAGGCACAATCACACTCCCCACGATTACAGCAATAAGCCAGCCAGGAGAACTTGCTACAACAAACATGACAACAGAAAAGTGTGCATAGTAATGTTGAAGACAAACTCAATCGGTGGTGGAATATATAAGTAATTTACAATGTTTACATTGGTTACTTACCATGTTCTTTGTCTCCTGAAGATGTGTAATTTCCTGGCAGGTTTTCATGTGGCACTTTATGTTGCACTTTAAACAAACACACAAATGCACACAATTATCTTTCATCAGACTGTTCCAAAACAACATCAAGTAAATGATGACACAGTTATCAGTTTTATTTATTCTATAATAAATAAAAGCAAAAAATATTTTCTAGACTAGAGCATTTATGGTATTAATGGGCTTACCTGTATAATTAATAGTACAGTGAAGCTGTAACAGAACAAAAATGATATCATTAGAACCTTATGGAGCACATATATTTATTCTGCGCCTATATAATGTGTAAATAGACAGATAATATTTGTTGCTACTACCTGAATGTCATCACAGTGAAGTTGCCATTGAAGGTTTATGCAGGTGCTGACTGTCAGGTGCTCAGGAGTCACAGCCACTACAAATCCTAAATTCTCCCCAGGTTGCGTTGCGTCAACGATGAATGTTTCATTCTACGCACAGGGAAAAAAAACAACAAAAAAAACAAACAAACAAAAAAAAAAACAGTGATTACAAAACAGCTTAATAATATTCGTAATATATGTTCTTTTAAGTGAAACTTAAAACAAAAAGGCGTTCTCACCAGATGATACCATCCATGTTCACAATCGCGATCTCTCAAGTCTGGAAACTTATCCTGAGGCACCTGGTATGTAAATCCCTTGGAGGTGACCATGTTCTCACATAGTACCATTTCCTGCGTTGTGGGACACTCTGAAAAACCCAAAACACAACGGTAAAAATCGCGGTCGCGGTCCGGAGGCACATAGATCGGACCGAAAGGGCACGATTAAAGGGACAGGGGTTCGAGCCCACCCGAACCCCCTCCGCCCCGTGCACGCTACCGGAGGCAAGCACTTTTATCTATCTATCCATTCAGAACAAACAGCACAGAAGTCAATTCGAGGGGTGAGAACCAGAAGGGCGTAGTGACATTTTTGGTGAAATGGAGATATATACATCAATTGAAAGCTCTTAATGAGCTCTTTCTACTGGCAAAAGTACTGTTATCCATGAGTGTACAAATTTGTATTATAAACAATTGAAATCAGTACACAAAGTCAGATCAAACTATGGTAAAATTTTAGTTTTGGCTCTCCTGTTAAGTTGGTGAAATGTCACTTACGCCCTTCTGGTTCTCAACCTTCGATTTATGAATTCATCTATATCGATACCGGATCAATACTTTTATTTAATTTGACGTTTAAAAAATGGTCAATTTATATAGGCATCGCTACGGCTTAAAACACTTACTGTACAATTTTTGAGAAGGCAAACGATATCCCGCACATAGGCCTATAGAAATCACGTATGCCATCGTTGTAAGATCGATGTGAATCATAGCTGCTGCGCGGACGATTTCAAACCGCGAGTACTCCTCCGAGTGCCACTGAAGTCTGGGGCAAGGTTACTGTATGAATGAAGAATGCACACATAACATCACACTCCGCCTGCTCTAAAGACTCATGAAGCTCTAGCGCCTCATGCTGATCACGCGAGTTAAAGTAGTCCTACATGATGCTATGGCAAGCCGTTTTAGCTTAAAATTTTCAGAATCAGAATCAGAATTCCCCGCGTTACTCGTCGTAATTGCATTTTTACTAGTAAGTAAGTTACAGAAAAACGTCCCAGCATCTGGGTAAATAATATAATATATATTATATATATATATATATATATATATATATATATATTAAAAATAACCCATTAAAATGACCCAACAAGTTGAACCCAGTATTTGGGTTAAAAAAAATAGCCTAACCCAATACCTGGTTAAACATATTAAAAACAACCCCATAACCCAGCGGGCTGACTCCCAGATTTTGGAGTCAGTCACAGCATCTTTCAGCTACGAGTGAAACGCGAGGTCGCGGTCTGAAGTTCGCAGTTTCCCCGGTGAACAGCAGCCCTTCACCGGCTCAGATTTCGGTGACACACCGGCACGAGAATTAGCACTCTTCCGGTAAAATCGATTACAGAGAATACGGTTGAATACACTAAAATTAAAATTATACTTTTAAGTGTTACATTTTTTATGTCTAAAATGTTTTTTAAACGAGTTTAAATGTTTTTTAAATGAGTTTTTTCTAAGCCACGCTATGACAAAGCAAGAGGGAGGGAGAAGCGTCAGCTGGTGCAGAACGAGGTGCGGGCAGAGGTGGAGGAAGATCGCCTGACCAAGATGGTCAGTATGTGACAGCAAGGCGCCTGGACTGGGTGGGAGAACGCCGAGCAGCGCAAGATCACCTGGGCAGAGTTGTGGAGCTCTGAACCACTGCGCATCAAGTTCCTCATCAGTTCGGTGTATGACCTTCTACCCAGTCCATCCAACCTACACCGCTGGGGCTTGGTAGACTCACCAGCATGCCAACTGTGCCAAAGGAGTGGCACACTGGAGCATATCCTCAGCTGTTGTCCAAAGGCTTTGGGGGATGGGCGGTATCGCTGGCGCCATGATCAGGTCCTCAGGGCTTTGGCAGATACAATCACCGCAGCGATTCAGAGCAGTAAGAGTCAGCATCCTCCAAGCATACCACCATCTCCTTTGTTAGAGCTGGGAAAGGCCTGTAGCAGCCACGCTCCCCAGGTGGGCTCCTCGCCAATGCAAGAGACTGGCACCTTCAAGTGGACCTGGGAAGGCAGCTCAAGTTCCCGAATCACATCACAGCCACTTCACTCCTCCCAGACATGGTGATAACATCTAGTCTGACAGGCAGGTGGTCATAGTGGAGCTTACTGTCCCCTGGGAAGACAGATTGGAGGAGCAAATGACGCAAGAAGAGAGCCAAGTACGCGGAGCTGGTGGAGGAGGCAGGAGCGGCGGCTGGAAAGCACGCAGCAGTGAGCCAGTGGAGGTTGGTTGCCGGGGCTTTGCTGGACAGTCGTTGCTCAGGACCTCGGCACTCTGTGGTCCAAGGTCAACTGTGCCCACTGTGCAGACGAGCCATAAAGAACATCTCTGAGGCTGCCGAAAAAGCCTCACGATGGCTGTGGATTCGGAGGGGGGAACCGTGGAGTAGCATGCGGACACAGGCCGGGGACTGATCACCCCCGGCAGGGTCACCCGGGCGAGGGTGTCTGTTGATTAAAGACCCGAAACACCCGATGACCTCGGGATCATCACTGATGACGTGTCCAAGTAGCACCAGATGGTGTATGTTAGAACCTAAACTATGCTATGCACCCAAATAAATTCAGTTTGTCCTGTATTTTGCCCATGTGTTCTAGCTTAATAATAAATGTTCATCTTTTGATTATTGCTGTTGTCTCTAATAATTATGTGTGTTTATTTTTATTTCCAGTCCGTTTTAAGCCAGTAATATAATAATTTTTAAACAATAGTTGACTTTAATAAATTAACCCAGCATGTTTGGTGAAAACATTTAACACTACCAGCTGGGTCAAAACAACCCAGCATGTGTTCTGTCCAATATTTACCCAGCGCTGGGTTGTTTTTAATGCAGCATTTTTTGCAGCATAGTGTATGTGTGTGCGTATACATGAGCAATGGAAGTTTGTTTCCTTTGGTTTCTTTGTTTATATTGTGTTCCTTTGACTTTGTAACCTTAGTATGTTTTATTTGATTCAATTAATTGTGTTTCTGTTCTTGTTTAGAAACCACACACATACAGCCCTATATTCACCTGCTGTATGTCCTGCTCATCTGTGCTCTGCCTGTTTCAATGGATAAATAAAGTGGTCATACAGTATTGTATTCCTGGACTCTGTGTTCTTGTAGACATACCTGCTGGACTCAAGCCAGACGTTCCCTAAATCCTGAACTCCTCTACACGTAGAATGGGGGGGGGGAATACTCCCATGGGTCATGGCTTAATTACTGTAGTTTCTCTAAGTCATATCCTTTGTTTTTCCATCAAATGTATTCTACCTAGTTGGTTGAATAAAAGTATTTGGACTTTATATTTAAAAATTACTTCAAGTTAGTTAGCTACTTCAAGTCAGTATCAGCTATCATTTTTCAAATAGGCTATTAGAATTTTGTAATTTGTAATTATTGATTATATTCTTTTAAAGTTTATTTTTCCCCTACTCTACCCTACCATTTCTAGAAGATGTTCTCGGATTCCCAAGAAGATTGTTTATAATCAGAGAAGTGTTGTGGGGGGAGGTCAGGCTCTGTGCATGCTCCTTAAGAGGCTGATATTGGTACAGTGATATGTCCAAGATTTGGTCTCCAACAAGTCCCAGTCCTGCGTATGGCCACAAACTCCATGCGAGACTACATATTCTGTACATAATCAGAAGATAACTCAGTAAAATGATAACATACTGAACTGTATGACCCATTGTCAGACCAATTGTAACACAGAGGATCCTATAGCCTAAGCGTACCAAATTTTTGTTTTAGTGACATGTTTTAATGATTTATTTTTATTTTGTGCGTTTTAAAAATATATGGTCATTATTAGTGTATTTCATTTATTTTCTGAATTGTGCACAATAATAAATAGAGTGATTAATACAATTATTTCTATTAATATTTAATAAATGATAATTGAGCGTGACCCCAAGTACCAGTACTTAATTGATGTATTTATTTGTTTGTTTATTGATACTTTTGTCAAATGAGATAAGCCTCTAGCCTTGATCTCATGTATTAGGTATTCAGCTCCATCTAGTGGTCAATCTAATATTAGCCCATTTAATCCCAATTTTTTTCATAGACATGTAAATATCCAAATGATATGTTATTACGCCTTTGAAATAATCACTAATTAAAAAAAAAAAAAATGTGTGGAAAAATTCTGTTTTATGGTCGGTGACAAATGTGAACAGTGGGATAATGTGTATACTGAATTTAAATATTTTTGCAGTGATCAAAATTCTTATATAGCTCAGCCCAGTTATTAAAAAAAATGTCAAATCTGTTTCATCAAATTCTAGGGTTACTATTATACATAAAAACCTTATACAACACTGATTGATTAAGTGTTGCACTTCAAGTAATGTACCATAAGGTTCCTTTTACCTGTTCTGAGAAGAATTAAATTTATGTATGTTTGTATGAATATGTAACTAAAGACAGGGTTTTTTTATTATTATAAATCTGCCTTAAAGTTAATTTTGGTAAATAAATAATTTTGTAATAAAAATACACCTTTGTGGATATAATATATTCCCTGAAAGGATATGATAAATGTAATTAAAATGTAAATAAATAAAAATAAAAATCTTCTCAAACATAGTTGACTGGACATGTTGCACTCTATACATTGTTATCTGATGCACACACACACACACACAGTCTCCACTGAAACAGGTTAGAAGGTTAAATCATGATTAAAACAATTTATGACAAACAATTAATTATATTCAATGGATACAGTCACAAAGTATTGACATAACCATGTAATCCAAGAATTGGCTCTACATTTTAACTTGAAGCGTTGTGTATTTTTGCAACTTTGAAGCACCCTACAGTTAAGTGAATGAAATTCACTGTCGAATACATGACAGAAATGTTTAGTTTTTATATTGAACAGAAGAAAGTGATGCATTTAGCATTATGAAACACACAGTGCTACCCATTGATATATAGTGTTTTAAACATTTTCATGAAGTGTCTGTCTTTGTGTATGGAAAAGTAGTGCAAGCCATGCAAGCATCACAACATCACTTAAGTTATATTGTTTGTTTAGGGGAGATATGGTCATTATTACACTTTGTTTTGAATTTCATGTAGTACCCACTTTAGGCTGGACCAGCGTTACAGAAGACTTAACTGGCAGGATAAGTAGAGAGATGTCTTCACTGCCATTAGCAAAAACTGGAAAGACTCTCCGAGTAAAAGCGTGTGTGAATGTGTGCAGATGTGTGTCTGAAAGAGGATCAGAAAAAGACACTTTTCCTCTGTCCCAGTCTAGCTCTACTCTGATTCTCTGCAGTTTGTCTCTCACTGACAGGGTGGTAGTTGACTGTGTTGGGGATTCTATTTCATAATGATCATAAAAATGAGCAATTTTCCAAATGCTCCCCTTGACAGACTCTTCCATTACACCAATCATCCAGTCTGCACTGTCTCCAACCTCAGTGTCCCAGCAGTGTGTTCCTGACTTAAAGCCCTCGAAACCCAGAACAGATGGTTGATCACAAAATCTCTCTGGAAGCTGTGATAGCAGAGTATCCTCTCTGCTTTCTTCAACTTCACAATCATCATCATCTGAGCTCTCTTCCTTCCTCATCTCAGGACTAGCATCTTCTTGTTCATATTCTTCATCATCTCTAGTCTGCATACTAATGGCATATTCACCATAACCCTCTTCTTCTTCTACTACTACTTCTTCTTCTAGCTCTTCTTCTTCTTCTTCTTCTTCTTCTTCTTCTTCTATGACTTCTACTAATTCTTCTACTTCTACTTCTAGCTCTTCTTCTTCTTCTTCTTCTTCTTCTTCTTCTTCTTCTATGACTTCTACTAATTCTTCTACTTCTACTTCTAACTCTTCTTCTTCTTCTTCTTCTTCTTCTTCTACTTCTTCTTCAGGACAAGCTTCTACTTCTATATTATAGTAAGTGCTTGCTGATTTAACTTCACAAACATCTTCACAAACATATTTTTCTGTACACTTTGCATGCGCAGTACTTTTCACACTGGTAAGATCATCAGATAAAGTGGCATATTTTGATGCGGTGTTGGGGTCCAGAATAATAGGAGCTAGAGAGAGAGAGAGAGAACATGAAAACATATTTATTGTTAAACATGTTGTTTGTTTTTACTGATCCAAATTAAGTATTTGATTTATTACCATGTGCAGAGCCGCCCCAAGGCATAAGCGAACTAAGCGGCTGCTTAGGGCCCCCGTGGCTACCAGAGGGACCCCAAGAGCAGTCTACATGAAATGACCGTTTATTTTATTTTATTTTATTTTATTTTATATTCGTGATAGGCTATATGTCAATGGACAGTGGTAATTATACAAAAGTACAATATTAAATAATTAAATATTCTATACATATCATTTTATTATTTCCATAGCGACGTGTTTTTTTTTTTTTTTTTTTTTTTTTTTTTTTTTTTTTTTTTTTTTTTTTTTTTTTTTTTTAATGAAAATCAAAAAATTGTACAAACAAAACAGGCTTTAAAAATTATTTCCATAGCGACGTGTCATGCAGGCACAATAATGAGCATGTTGATAATATGCGCCGGACGCTGCCGTGTGGATCTGTCGGATTAACATCACGTAAATTCACCTATTTCTCGCGAAATACATGAAAGTAAGTGGTCAGTTAGCTGGGTGAAAAACGGAGTAAACTTTATAGTAACCTACATGTGTTTTTGATAGGAATAAAACATGTCCTCCATTAATTGAAATGATTATTATTGCCGCTTTCCATAGAATGATTTCGTATAGCCTATTTAACAAACTAAATGTCTTTTTTTTTTTACTTAACTGAAGTGTATTTAAATGTCTGAAACCTAAAATAAACTGTATTTGGTTGAAAACACTTATGAAATATGAAAAGCACAGAGCACATCTTTCTTTTTATTTTTTTCTGAGCTCGTCTCAGCGCCAGCCAAAGCGCGGCGCGTCAAAGGGTTAAAATCGATCGCGTTTTGGGGGTGGAGGGGGGACAAATTCAACATGGGGGTTTTGTGGCACAAATCAGAGGTGCGTTTCTCAAAACCATTGTTAGCTAACTATCGTTATTTCCATTGAACTCTATTTGTAACGACAGAACTTGCGACCATAGTTGCTTTTGGGAAATGCTGGTCAGATCAGTAAAAATAACTTTCCTGGGTATATATTTTTGTAATAAAAATAAGCTTCTGTTTCATAAACTGATAACAGCTTAACATTATTTACATCAGCCTACATTTTGCGTCATTATGCCTCAATTAGCTAGATATAAATTAAGAGTTGTTGTTTTATACGTACAGATGCTCTCTGTTGTGTTTAATATTTATTATAAAAAAATTGACTTGTAATAAAAGTACAACTTCGATTAATATTTATATTGTTAAAATAACATTCTGTTCTGTAAATGCATTGTCTGCTGGTTTATTTAGCTGCTTTTCAGCACATTAAGTATGCCACTTAATACTTTAACCCCCGGTTTCTTGTTTCACAGACAAGGCTTAAGCCTAGTCCTAGACTAAAATGTAAATCTGAGCTATTTCAACTGAAAGAAACTTGCACTGACTGATCTTAAAACATGTCAGTGCCTTTGTTTTGTCTTAAGATGAACACCAGTAATGCTTTTTTCTAAGGCATGTTTATAAAAATCACTTAAATGTCCTAATTGAACTATGGCTTAATCCTGGCTTTGTCTAAGCCCTGTCTATGAAACCGGGCCTAAGACTTTGAATGTTAAAGTGAAAATTAACACCTGACCACTGTTGTAAGTTTGCAACTGTTACAATTAAAAATCACAGAAGGGTAAAAACATGCAGGCAGACAATGGTATGATGTAAGCAACACAGCTACAACAAACAAAACTGATAATGGGTGTGTTAGATTTATAGTGTGTGAATAATCAAGCTTTGACATAACCAGTCATATTGGCGGCACCGAGGGGCCCCCAGATAAAATTCTGCTTAGGGCCCCATAAAGGCTTGGGCCGGCCCTGACCATGTGTGACACTCTATGCTGGTGGAATAAACATAATAAAAATATTTTATGCCTTAATTAAAAAAAAATGTGGATGCTGCATCTTGTAACTGTAAACTATTTAAAAAGAGCTATTTAAAAAGGTTTTTGGAAATAAAAGTGGGTAAATTATTTTATTGGTAACATTAAAATGGACTGTAGGCCTCCTAGTGAATGTTACAGTATTATGAATATAATTTCCTCTGCATAGGTACAAGTATGAGATATTACTCAATATGCATAAATTCACACCATTTGTAATGATAACAAAACTCACTGTATTGAACAATGTGCTGCATCTTCTCCCATACTCTGAACTTAAGATTTCCCAGATGTTTTGCCACATCTAGCAAAGATCCTGGAATATTTTCTGGATCTTGCTGTGTGCATTGGGCTCTGTAAAAATACCAGGAATCAGCATAGTTTTAAGTTTGGCTTCTAAACAACAGAAAAGACTGAAGATGACTTACCGTTCCATTGTATAGTTGAAGTTCTAAAAAAGAGACAGGGAGATTAAAGAAAAAGTTATGTACTAAAAGAAAGTCTGGCAGCTCTAGACTAATGATATATATTATAAATGACTGTGTCATACCTGTAGGAATGAAATATCCCCAGCTTTCAGCTCATCCTTTATGAATCGGATTGTGTCCAAAAGAGCTGATATCTCTCTCATCATCTCGTCACTCTTCTCCTTCAGCATCTGACATTTCTGCCCTTCTTCCTCCCTCAATGCATCTAACCTGGCTGTTTCTTCATCTTGGAGGAACTGCTTAAGTCTCTCAAATTCTTCCTTAATCTGTTTCTCTGTGTTCTTAGCCTGAACCTAGAAATATACAACCAGCATGAATATAAGTTACTGGTATGCTGTGATATTCATCGCACTGGTCCATATCACACATTTCACTGAGGCATTACATAAGGAAGGAAGTGAGATTCATGAGATTTATTTATGATGTCTTAATATTGCCCAGTGGTAGTTTCTGTTAGAATGAGGAATGTGCATTTTTAATTTGTTAGATGCTTTTTTTATATATACTGTAAACACAACAGTTAATTTGTATCTTGTTATAAAGCCTGATACACAACATCCATAACTTAAAGGTAATGTGGTCCATAATTCACTTTCTTAAATAATCTTTTTACACTTTTTTTTTTCAGTTTGCAGTTTGCAGTTTGTGTCGTTTTTCATTGTTGCGGCCAATTCTGACCACCCCTACCAAATTTAGCAGCTTTCTGCCACCTCTTAATTTGCATACACTGTACATTGTACATTTGCAAACAAATTGATTGGCCTATAATGCTGTTTGGAGGGTCTAATGTACATTTAGGGAGTAGGTGAGAGTGGGGCACAACCTAATACTTTTTGACTTTCTCAGTTTATGTAAATCCACATGGGGTTCAGAGTATTTTTTCAACATTAATTTCACACTTGTCTAATACAAATACATTACAGTGTACTTTTTTTTTATTTACCCCACAAGAATGAAAGTAAAATCTGACAACATGCACCATAGGTGGGGCACATTGTAACTTGACCATATGACAGCTTAAAATGTTATGAGTCTTTATTCACCTGTTTCTCATGGCTTCTCATTAAAATTCATGAAAGTAATTAATGTAAATTACATCGCTAATGTCACAGAATGGCATAGTTCTAATGATAGTGGGTCACAGTGTTAAGTTTCCCATCTGCACAACTGGAATTTAAAACTGGTTAGTATCTTCTGCTAGTTAACTAAGCATTAAAGAACTATCTAAACCAGGGGTGCCCACACTTTTTTGTGTAGGGATCTACTTTTCAAATGAGAAACTCACCAAGATCTACCAAGTGAAAAATAAATAAATAATAA
>JAFVLL020012439.1:0-31581 GCA_021397915.2 Tor tambroides | reverse complement strand
ATTTCGACTTTATTCTCGTAATATTTCGACTTTATTCTCGAAATATTACGACTTTAATCTCGTAATTTTAGATTTTTTTTATTTTTTAACGTGGCGCTAAAACGCCGTCGTATTATCCTGATGTGTATTTTTGTCATTTTTATTTTTAATAAATCTAAATGGTTATTTTAATTATAGTTATTGTAGATTTTTTTTATTTATTTTTTTTTAGTTATTTTAGTACATTGAACTAAAAGAAAATGAGAAAAGCTACTAAAACTGCTGAAGTAAAATAAGCACAATGAGCTGTGGCCAGTACCTTCAATACATATCAAAAGCCTATAGAGGAATTCTCCATAGAGTAACTGCTTATAAACCTAACAAGGTTGTTATATACTTCAGCCGAAGTTATCAGCCTGCAATATTTCATTTAAAAAAAAAAAAACATTTAACAGCACAATTCCTGGTGAGAAAACTACATTACCCATGATGCTAAAAATCTACACCAATCAGCGAATCAAAACAAACAAACTGTGCCAAAAGAACCCTGGAGCGCCTACATACTACCATGTAGCATTGCAAATAACTTAAACAAGTCAATCATTAAATGCGCTTAAACTAAAACATTTTGCAATAAAAGTGAAATGTATTGTTTCTATATATAACCATCTTTGAATCAATATTTATATATCCCCTGTTGAAAAAAATCTACGTTTTGAAGCATGGCTGCTGGTTTGAGCTGGTTTAAGCTGGTCCTTAGCTGGTCGTGTGCTGGTTTAAGCTGGTCATGTGCTGGCCATGAGCTGGTTTAAGAGGGTCATGTGCTGGTTTAAACTGGTCGTGTGCTGGTCCTAAGCTGGTCCTGAGCAGGAGCTAGTTGCTTAGGACTAGCTTAGGACCAACACATGACCAGACAAGAACCAGCTTAAACCAGCTCATGACCAGCTAAGGACCAGCTTAAACCAACTCAAACCAGCAGCCATACCTAACCAGCATATGCTGGTTTTTTCAACAGGGTCTATGAATAATTTTTATCTAAATTGTCATTCACAGTTCTTCATGGGATTGTAGTTCTTTTCCTCAAAGCTGTCAAGTAAAGAGTCTAGCACCTTTGTCTTTTTGTCTGATTTTAAAATACTTTCTTGTTTTAAATCAAAGTTGGTGATGATTCACCTCATGGATGGTTTGGTTTATGGCTTACAATGCTTTAAGGTAAATATACTTTCAGGCCCTGAATGTGGACAGATGTAACGGAGGCCAGCAGGTAAGTGCTGTGCAGGTAAACCTCACTCCCCTGATCTCAAAAAGAACCCGGGTTCGAGACCCACTCGGAACAAGAACGAGGTGTGGCGGTGCGGACCCGGGGAGGTTACACAGACACTGTTACACTCTATTAGTCAGGAGGTTTCTTTCCGTCTTAAGATGTGGTCACATTTACTGCTGCTTGGTGAAATTTCCAGTCAAAAGAATTTTCGCGTGAGAGTGAAAAATGCAAAATCCCAACAAGAGGTCTGCAGATTTCAAGTCGCTGACATGAATTCAACAGAAAGCTGCTTGTTTTGAAAGTGATTTCTGTGTGAGCTGTACTTCATAGATCACTACACTATTGACAACGGACCTTTTACTGAAGTTTCACTAATGTGACTGCATTGTATGACGGGGGTTCTTAGTAGAATAAGCTGTGAAGTAGACCAGACTTTATACTGACAATCAAAAGTCTCACTATGCCAGTTTACAGATAAATCTCACCACATTATAACTTTAGAAAAGGTCCATTCTTTGTCATATATTTGCAATATACTTATAAATAAAATTTAGTCACACAAATAGCTTGAAAATCCCAAGTACGCTGAAAATACCAAACACTTTGCCCACTACAGTGCTCTGTACAGCAGTTTGTGCCACTCTTCCATCCACTCACAACTGGTTCCATACAGCTGAAGTGTAATCGAATACCACCCTCCCAACCAGCCCTGCAGGTAGAAACACACTACCCACTCCTGAGGGGAACCAGAGTATGGCGGCAGGAATGACTAGACTGATGGTAGCCTATTTTTAGACCTGCATCACAAGCACCACAACTTAGTAGGCCTGTTGTTCTCGGACCACTCCCCTCCTCTATTCATCCCGCTCAAGAATTTAGTGCACAGAATTTAGGAATAGATTGCAGTTTAATTGAATTAAACGATGCAATATTACTTCCTAAACTGACTGCTGTAATTACATCCAAACCAAGATCACACTGCTTTTATTAATTGCTAGACTTCCACATATTCAAATGAACATTGTTTTAGCCAGTGAACAAAGACTTTAGGAGTGCCAGTAGATGGTATTCATGCAATAAGATGACGCCTGGGTGTATACGCCTGCAGTGCTTGGTCCATTACTGAAATCTAATTACCCAGAGAGACCCTGACAGCACTCTCTCATATCATAACTCAGGACCCAATAGGAAACTGCATTAGAGTGTGTTTGACAGGAAACAGCTTTGGAAAACGAGTTCTGCCCAGTCTTTTAGCATATGCACAACAGGTAACATGATATTTTTAAGCTGTGCATATTCCATATAATCTATATCTGTATCATATTTGCTGAATGAAATCCAATACATGTTGTTTCTTACTAATTTTGGGGTGCTGATTAAAAAATATTCCTTTCTCACAATGCATGGTGTGCATTTTGTAGCATTTTTACTTGCGACAACCATTTTTAAGGTGAAGAAATTTTGTATTATCCACTAATCACCAGAAAAAGCTGCCACAAAAAAAGACATGATTCATATCTTCTTTTGTGCCAGGTTTTCACGTTTGAGTGATTCTGAATGTATTATTTTTTGCCTAATCCTGATTTCAAGGTTAGAATTATGGCCAGTGACAGAAGAACATGCAAACTTATTGTTTGAAGCTACAGCTATGGGTGCTTTTCTACATGCAAACAGCAACTAAAAATGACATTTTGTGGGAAAAAAAGTTTTCCATGCACTCTTTTGCACATTGTAAAAAGATTGTAAAAGTAAAAAGATACATTTTAATACTTCATGTCATTAAAACTTCTCACATTTGACTGCTTTTGTTATTTTGACAAGAGCATTAAAGCTGACAACAACATTGTTTGAAAAATCATTCTTAATTTGTGGAAAAAAAATGTACAGGATGTCAATTTCAACCCAGCATCATCAAATTGGGTAATATTAGGCCTTTTTTGCAATTAAGTAGAATTATTATTATTTTTTTTAAATTTCAAGATGCAGGTCTGTGTTATACGGTAGCCTGTTTCCGCCAATTAATAAAAATTTTTTTAAAAATTATTGTTTATCTATAACAGCTCTGACTTTTTTCTCAAAGTTTCAGTTTATATCCCTCGCAATTCTGAGAAAAAGTCTGAATTGTGGGATATAAATTCAGAATTGATACAAGAGCTATGCAAAGCATTGTCATGGCTGAACAGTTTAATTCATACCAGCTAAATCTGACAAGAGCACTTGGCAAAGGGTGCAACCATGATGTCAGAGCGGAAACAGTGAGAAGACTGATTTAGGATCCATCAGAATGGAGAGATGAAAGGCGAATTTAGACCTAGAGTTTAAATGTAGTTCAACAGACCATGAAGAAAAACCCACCACAGGCACTACGCCTTGACAGCTCTAAAAGTGAAATAATAAAGAAAATAGAGTGGAAAATATCTCTGGGAAAGCTCCGAGCAACAAATCACACAGGCTACACCTTTGAGTGACACGGAAGGGCATCTATGCATCCATGCAGACAAGCTAATGCCCTAAATGACCCAGCCAGTCCATCACTTATTTATGGCCGGTTTTTATTGATGAATTGGCTTTATGAGAATAAGCAGACGGGGAAGGTGAGTGAGGCTAAGCTTGTTATTGTAGGGCTCTTGAGAGAACGTGACAGAAAAAACACCATTTGGATATTTTGTTTTTTTATTTATTTAACAAGCTCTGCAGGGTCATCGGGCTGTGATTTCATGCGTAAAACACCACAGTTAATAAACTGAATCTCAAGCAGTGCTACTTAGGAAACATGCCAGAATGGCACCTAAGGATCAAAACAATGCTGCTCTAACCTTGCAGTTTGTCAGGTGTGAATCCTCACTAACAGTCAACACACACGGTCACTACAGCATCACATATAGGCTGGACCAAGATGAAAAGCGAATGCAATAGGCATATACGGGAAAAAAACAATATAAAATGGCAAAATATTGTTAGCTCACCATAAAGAAAAATTATGGTTTTATGAAGTGTGAGAAGTATGAATTGTACATTTATGGTTAAAATGTACATTATTTACAAGACAAAACATTTTGCAGGTAAAAAAAAAAATAAGTCACTGTATAGGCCTTATCAGTGAAAAATACACATAACCTAAAAGGAAATATGACTGAATATTGGCAATAGTTAATGGATAGGCTTGCTATGATAAAGTTTGATTGTTAGTGTATTAGCAAATTTCTGTAAATTTAGCAGAATTTTACATAGCTAGATAGATTCAATGTGTCAATGTTTTTACAGAGACAACGCTGCCATTATGAAAAGAAACAGGCTACATTGCGATAGTCTACCGATGCTTTAGAAAGATTCGGTAACCAGGACAACGCCTCATCCTCTGCATCATGGACCACAAGACCGCGAAACACGGGTGTCACGCTCGCCCACACACACACTGAACACCAGAAAGCGGAATGCTTCGTTCATTCTACACACGCATACACTGACCTGACGGATGCGGTTCTGGTGGGGTGGAGAGCCTCCTTCGGGTGAGGTATTGTTGGAAGAGGCCATCCTCACGTCTCGGACGGAGCCGCCCCTGCTCTGACTTTCTGCCGAGCTTTTTGACATTCAGGCTCAGCGCGTGATGTCGTCCTCGAAACTGAATCTGGCAGTCCCGATACTGCGGTGGTCGAGACCCGTGCTCCGGCCTCAGATGTCAGGGCAGAAGCTCCGACTCATGTTGTGGTTGTATTGGAGAGTGGAGACAGACGAATGTCCTGTGGCGTGGCGTGACGGTACGGTGCGGTGCGGGTCTCAAGCGCGGTGTCCTGCGGCACTCCCGCTGCTCACATGCACAGGCACCGATGCTGCAGTGCTGAAACACTGACCGAGATGGAGGAGGAATGAGGATAATTAACGATAAGCCTGAGATAAATACACGATGGCGTAAGAGAGGCGCAATATGAGCGATGTTCTCATCGCTGTGTTGAGTAGCCCCCCTCCCGTGCTCCTCTCTCTCTCTCTCTCTCACTCACTCACTCCCCTCCTCCATAAGCCAAACCCCTACTTACACATGACGAGGCAAAATCAAAATCGATTTAATAGCTTGTATTTTTGAATATACAGTAACCCAATAGTAGATGGACAGTTAAGGCACACTTAAAATTATGAATTGCAGAACAGGATTTGATAGCAGAATATCAAACCAAGGTATGTGCAAAGCAATTATGCTATATATATAGGCTACTTTCTCTGGGAGATAACTACTTTTATTTCTATAGGGTATTTAATGGCAGGTTTCCATTGTGACAACTTACCCCAAGTATCAGGGACATAGTAGCAGTAGTTATTTTTATTGCCATGTCAGCATCTAAGGCTATCTTCATAGCAGCAATACAGTTGCAGTAATACAGGAGTTATACATATATGTGTGTGTATATACAATATTTGATCTTTCATAGTGTTTTATTTTGAATGTTAATTTAAAATGACTTTTTACACTTTTACACTTTAATTATTAGCTTTACATTAAACTCACTAACCCCAGGTTGGGAATTCTTGATGTAATATTTAATGTACTTCATGTTGCTAATAACAAGTGGAATATATTCCCTCTCTCTGTTTATAAAATACAATAATATGTAAAATTATATAGTCATAAAATGTATTCAGACACCTTCAACATTTCTCAAATTATCAGTTTATTCGCTATAATTTAGAAAATGGTAATAAAATATGACAAGAACTCAAAATTTAAACCGTGTCAGAACAAATTCATCATGATAATGTCAGATAACTTTGATAGAAAGGTATGTAATGAATTAGGTTGAATAGCTGTCAGCTGTTAAATTTAAGTACACAATTAGATGATACCAATTTAGGTCAACCAATTACCAAGCAATTTTGAGCAATTTTGCTCAGTCTGCGGTGTAAAAAGGTCGCAGCAATTAAAGAAAAACACTTAAAACATTGTCAGGTCAGAGTGTCTGAATAATTTTTGGTCCCAAATTTTTATCAATTTTTCTGGTAGTCCACTGTATGAAGAATTTTTGGGTATGTCACTGTTTACTTTATTTTGCTATCCTCACTTACAGCGGGGAAAAATATTATTTGATCCCCTGCTGATTTTGTATGTTTGCCCACTGACAAAGAAATGATCAGTCTATAATTTTAATGGTAGGTTTATTTGAACAGTAAGAGAATAACAACAACAACAACAAAAAAAAATCCAGAAAAACGCATTTCAAAAGAGTTATAAATTGATTTGCATTTTAATGAGTCAAATAAGTATTTGATCCCCTACCAATCAGCAAGATTTCTGGCTCCCAGGTATCTTTTATACAGGTAAGGAGCTGAGATTAGAAGCACTCTCTTAAGCCCGAGATACACTGCATGATTTTTGGCTGTCGCAGACGAAAGATTGGCATTGTGAAACAATCGAGGCCAATCAGAAATCGCCGCGATTGTTTCACAATGCCAGTCTTTCGTCTGCAACAGCCGGAAATCGTGCAGTGTTTTTCGGGCTTTAAAGGGAGTGCTCCTAATCTCAGCTTGTTACCTGTATAAAAGACTGCCTGTCCACAGAAGCAATCAATCAGATTCCAAATTCTCCACCATGGCCAAGACCAAAGAGCTATCCAAGGATGTTAGGGACAAGATTGTAGACCTACACAAGGCTGGAATGGGCTACAAGACCATTGCCAAGCAGCTTGGTGAGAAGGTGACAACAGTTTGTGTGATTATTCTCAAATGGAAGAAACACAAAATAACTGTCAATCTCCCTCGGTCTGGGGCTCCATGCAAGATCTCACCTCGTGGAGTTTCAATGATCATGAGAACGGTGAGGAATCAGCCCACAACTACACGGAAGGATCTTGTCAATGATCTCAAGGCAGCTGGGACCATAGTCACCAAGAAAACAATTGGTAACACACTACGCCGTGAAGGACTGAAATCCTGCAGTGCCCGCAAGGTCCCCCTGCTCAAGAAAGCACATGTACAGGCCCGTCTGAAGTTTGCCAATGATTCAGAGGAGAACTGGGTGAAAGTGTTGTGGTCAGATGAGACCAAAATCGAGCTCTTTGGCATCAACTCAACTCGCCGTGTTTGGAGGAGGAGGAATGCTGCCTATGACCCCAAGAACACCATCCCCACCGTCAAACATGGAGGTGGAAACATTATGCTTTGGGGGTGTTTTTCTGCTAAGGGGACAGGACAACTGCACCGCATCAAAGGGATGATGGACGGGGCCATGTACCGTCAGGGCCAGGGCATTGAAGCCAGCCAGGGCATTGAAAATGGGTCGTGGATGGGTATTCCAGCATGACAATGACCCAAAACACACGGCCAAGGCAACAAAGGAGTGGCTCAAGAAGAAGCACATTAAGGTCCTGGAGTGGCCTAGCCAGTCTCCAGACCTTAATCTCATAGAAAATCTGTGGAGGGAGCTGAAGGTTCGAGTTGCCAAATGCCAGCCTCGAAACCTTAATGACTTGGAGAGGATCTGCAAAGAGGAGTGGGACAAAATCCCTCCTGAGATGTGTGCAAACCTGGTGGCCAACTACAAGAAACGTCTGACCTCTGTGATTGCCAACAAGGGTTTGCCACCAAGTACTAAGTCATGTTTTGCGAAGGGGTCAAATACTTATTTCACTCATTAAAATGCAAATCAATTTATAACTTTTTTGAAATGCATTTTTCTGGATTTTTTTGTTGTTATTCTGTCTCTCACTGTTCAAATAAACCTACCATTAAAATTATAGACTGATCATTCCTTTGTCAGTGGGCAAACGTACAAAATCAGCAGGGGATCAAATAATTCTCCCCTGTATATAAATGAACTATAGTGTCTTGCACCCACTAGTAAAGAAAAATATCAAAAATTATATACGTGTCTGAATAATTTTTGGTTTGACTATATGAAATGTTTTGCATACATGTATATATAAATAAAAGAATTATATCTATTGGAGATATTATGATAAACTTTCATCTTTCACAGCACAGGCAACTAAAAAAAAAACATAAATATACACTTTATTAAACATCTACTTTGGAACAGTACTGGACAACGATAACGGAATGATCATAACGATGAATGATGATGGAGACAGTAAGAAATTGACACTGAAAACTCATTTTCTAACTTATATTTTCTCAGTACAGATTACTTAAGGTACCATTTTAACAAGAATCAGCTCACTTTTGCTATGAATAGTGCATTCTGCTTTCACAAAAATAAACAAACGGATCTGATACCATAACCAAGATGTTGATCAGCACTCAGCAGTCACCGCTCAAATAAACTGGCAAATTGAAGGATTGCTTTCAAGCAACTGGGTTATGCAAAATATGTTAATAGAAATGCAGAAAGCAGAATCATAAATAATGTATGCAACGTATACTGAACTTTCAGCAGCTATAACTCATTTCTCTAAACTGGACTGACAGTGTGAATCAAAGAAATTCAGGTTTGGAAAGGCACAGTATTACTTACAAAATGTTGATTCTCAGGATGAAAATCATGGAGAGAAAAACTCAATTTGATTTCACTTTTAATGCACAACTGAGCAGTGAGAGCTAAAAAAAGAAAAAGCGATATATGTGCCTATTCATTTTAATCATGTTAAACCAATTAAACCCCTAAAACGAAATGTTTAAATTTTCAATTATTTTACATCTTTTAGAAAAGAGTAATTTAGGTTTAAGAAACTAACCTTTCCTGGGATTCGTAGCATTTTCAATGAAGCAGCAGCACCTAACACCGTAATTTAGTGCAGTGTAAACTGTCTCTGACCCCACCCCAACACCATTTACAGGAAGTCATTTTGAATAGCTTATCATCCTCTCAGTATACGTCAGACAGCAGCGAGTTGGTCAAGGTTGTCCTGGGAACGGCTAGTGAGGTGCGCATCCAGTATCTCTCCAAACAGACCTCTCTTCAGCAGATTGTATGCCATTGGCAGCAGCTGACGTACCACTTTATAGAAATACTACCAAAAGGGGAAGAAATAAAATTGGTCAGTTGTCCGGGAGAACTCTATATCATGAGAAATCTGTCAGAAATGGCTATTAATGTGTCTGCAAAGTGCAAGGACACACTCGCTGGAAGATGGACTTGGATGGAAAGCAGAAAGCTATTAAAAGGTAACAGCCATGCAGGCATTAAAAGAAATGTTCTGAGAATCTCTGGACACAACACTACATTTGCCTGCAAGGCTTAATGCACAGTCCATACTGAAATTAAAATTTAAACTAAAACATAAAAAAAATACATTTTCTGGATTAAATGCTTGTCTTTGCAAGCAATTAATGTAAACAGTAAGTTATATCATAAGTGGCAAACAGACAGGAAAAATCAATTATTACTGTTGATTATGTCTTGCAATGTAAATCTACTGCTGACCTGCTGAGACATGAGACCTAAAGACCTGCTGAGGTGTAATATCATTTGAACAATAAACAAACAGCAATATTGTCTGTTCTATGGCTTATAATGTCTTTGTTCTTTATTTTATTATTATCTTCTATTCTTTTATTATTATTAAACTTATATTCAAGAAATTGTAATTAAAATGTTTTTTATTTTTGCTTATTAATTAGCATTATTGTTTACAGCTTTAAATAGACAAATAAAACTGTTAAAGACCATGTTCAGTAGTAAATTAGTAGTTCCTGACTAACTTTTGGCATCCAGATACATAAGGTACAGGCAACCGAAAAAACTAATGACAAAAAAAAATGCTTGAATATAAAGTATAAATATACATTTGTGCAAGGATTTAAGGTTGAACCTTAGTTGGATTATTTGTATGTGTGTTAATCTTACATGTGAGCCGTAACAGAACAGATCTATCCCAAGCTCATAGCCCATGCCGTAGTCACATTCATCATTGGCAAATTGAACAAAGGTGATCATTTCCTGGATGGGCGCAAAAGCTTTCATTCTCTCCTCATCATCTTTGGCCTCTGCAATTGCTTTGCAGATCTTCTTCAGACTTGCTACAGGTAAACAAAATGAAGGAAAAACTGTAAACTAAAGTCTTACTGTTTTGTCTCCCATTATAAATTTTGATAGTGATGTTGCATAATACAATGCAAAAGCAGCATTTTTTCACACACTAGCCCAGTAGCCTCTGTTAATGTTTGTAAGAGATTTTCAGGTTTACCATCAGTTTCTGGCAATTCTCTATATCCAACATTATTTTTATCCACTGGAACCACAATTCCTGCACCATGAAATGTCTTTGTGACCACCTACAGAAAAAAACAGACTGGAAATAAGCAAATAATTTTTATTTACTGATTGCATTATCATTTGTGACCCTGGACCACAAAACCAGTCTTAAGTCGCTGGGGTATATTTGTAGCAATAGCCAAAAATACACTGTATGGGTCAAAATTATTGATTTTTCTTTTATGCCAAAAATCATTAGGACATTAAGTAAAGATCATGTTCCATGAAGATATTTTATAAGTTTCCTACTGTAAGTACATCAAAACTTAATTTTTGATTAGCAATATGCATTGCTAAGAAATTCATTTGGACAACTTTAAAGGCGATTTTCTCAATATTTTGATTTTTTTGCACCCTCAGATTCCAGATATTCTTATGACTGGTTTTGTGGTCCAGGGTCACACTTATTTGTTTAAGGAAATCTCAACACATCCCAGTTACTTCCACACATATTTTACAAAGACAAAGTGGTGGTTCTGTCAAATCATTTTACATCACGTTATAAAACATACCTTTTTGTCTCTTTGTTTCATAGCTTTAGTTTTCTGCTCCAGAGGCAAATCCAACCTCTCTGCCTCTCGCTTTAAATCATCTTCTAACTGGTCCAAAGTTGCTTCGTTCTTCTGTTGTCCCCTCTCCTTCCTTTTCTTCTGCAAAAACAGCCTAGATGGTGTGGCGGGAGAGACAATAACATTATGCAAAGAGAAAGATGAAAAATATTTTTTAAATATTAAAATATTATAAAATATTAAAAACAAACAAATGTTTTACATCACATTTAAAATTCTACAAAAAAATGTAACTTTTTTTTCTCTTATTTTATTTTTAATTAATTAATTTGTCACACCAACGGACCATTTAAAATAAACTAATGAAGGCAATAGAATTGTTAAAAATGAAGAAAAATAAAACTTGGAACTTGAACCTGAAATGGTGACCATCACAGCATCTATATACATTTTAATTTATACTCATATTATTTACTGAAGACACTCACAGAACAGCTGCAAAGATATTGTCCCCCATCTGTGTGATGGTACAGCCCTTTTTGGCTTCATTCTCCCCAATGAACACAGGCAAAGCATCAGGCAAATCTCTGTACAGGGAGACATGTACAGTGAGAAACTCACACTGAGACACAGGACTATTTTAGCCACAATACAAAAAAATCTGCTGTGTTGCAGTTTGATGTGCCAAGAATAGCTAATGCAATCACCCTTGAAACATTTTTGCAACAGGTAAACAGTCACCTGAAGTAGCCCATGTGATGCTGGGTGTCTACGTTGCCCTGTATAATGGTCTGAAACTCTGGAGGATCATAGAAATACCGCCAGTGAAGGTGAAAGTTGGGATGAAAGGCAGATGAGCTTTTGTGCTTTTTGGACAGGATATCGAACGGGCCAACTAGCCGAAGCCCAAGTGTTTCCTTTAGGGCATCTGTAAAGCACACAAAAACACATGCAAAGATTAAACACCAGAGCAACAAGACAAAATTAAGTTAATTAATTGTAATGTATTTATATGAATATATTTAACAATTTGAGGATGCATATGATAATACTGCAAAAACATGTGAATAGTGCTGGTATAGATATGGAACAATCAATATAACACAGATACCTTGTGGACAGTCGGCATTAAGACCCTTGCAAAATTCCCAAAACTGGAAAAAATCATCAGGCATGCGAAGCTTGTATAATTTTTCCACTTCTTCTCTCATTTCCCCTGTGACAGTGGTCTTCTCATCCCTCTGCCCTTCTTTTGCTTTTTTCACCTCCCCGTTTGGTGTTTCTGTCTGGAACAGGCAACATTCGAATAAGTTACATTAGAAGAAATAAATAATTTCAGCAATAAAATGATACATAAAATACAACAAAAGGAAAATGACATTTATAACATTTGAGCCCTCGTCAACCAGGAGTTCATCTTAAACTTATTATTTTATGATAGTAACAAAAAGATTGAAATAATCTGTAGTTCATTAAAAGAAGAAACAGTGTTTAATAAAATTGCCCTATATTAGGTCTGTTTTAGTCTAAAACGAAATTACTGTAATAATGAACAAACACTACAATGTCCGTAACCTGTCTGTCACAATGAACTAAAGTCAGATGAATGATACCTAAACTGTTTAGCACCTGATAAAATGTTCTGATTTTGACAAGTTTTGGGTAACTGACTGTAGATAAATAACACTGAAAACACGAACAGTGATTATTGACACAATATTTAACAGCATTGATTATGCAGTTTGAATGTACAAACAAAATAACAGAAGTGTAACGTTAGTTGATGCTAAAGGAATATGAACCACAATCATTCACAAACGAGCAACAACATATAACCTCTCAGTAAATACTCAAAGTAATAGTTTAACTAAACACTTTACTCTAGCTGGCCACGAACTGAGGAAGTTTATATGATGTACCTGCGGCGAAGATCTGGGTTTTCTTTTCCCGCGCCCCGCCATGCCTGCTGCTTTTTCCCGCAGTCTCCACGTAAAGCGCTGCAGCCAGTAGAAAAGCTCTGAACATCCGGTGGCGATTTCAAAATTAAAGTCGTGACTTGTGATTTGTTTTCATCATTTTGTCCCTACTGAATAAAATGCACAAGCGCAAATGGTTATTTTTGTCCAGAGATTTTTCTTTAGAATAGCGTTTTTGGATTATAAATATTTGTTTATATTCATATTTATCTTCGTCATAAACATACAAATAACAATTTATCATGTAATTTACAGTAAGTATACAAAGAAATATTCATTTTTTATTTTATACTTTATCTTATAATTTTCTATTGCAGTGTTAGATACTGCAATAGAATCAATAGTTTATTCAGTTTTTTATTTATTTATTTTGTTGTTTAAGTTCTGCATTTATAGCGGTGTAAAAGAGATATTTAGACTATTTACGGACCACGTGTTGCCTAAATGATGCATGATGTGACACAGAGGGAGGTGACAGGGAGTTTAAAAGGATCAGTCTGTGAGGTAGACACGCTTGTGGCAACTAAATTTGTTAAAGTTTTCAGTAACTCCGATTCTGGATCCACAACACCGATAATAATGATGTTCTGCAGAGCAGCTTGGCAAAGACTTGCGCCTCTGGCACGCAAAACACTCACTCCTTTCAGCAATGGTAAGAAAACATCGATTTCCAGTCAATATTCAATGCTGTTGCGATTTTACAAATGAAATTCACCAGCCTACACAGGCTAAAAGATAGCTATCTAAAGTAGAGCAATGTTACAAAAATAAGAGTGCATGTTCCAAAATATAAAAAGCGCGTAAACTATGAAATATGAAATGAAAACTGTGAAAATGGGAGAAAGTAACTGAACACTTTTGGACAATTTTAATTAGACTCTTTTAGGAGGCGTGTCAGTGGTTATGATTTACCCAATCTAGAACATTGAGTTCTGCTGTTTGTTATGTAACAGGTGAGATGCTCATCAAATTCAGCCCAAAGTAAACATAAAATATAGAAAATGCAACATTATTTCTATTATCGTACATCAGTAAACTAGAAGGACCTCTTTTGTCTTTGCATTTGGAACAGACCCATGAGTGTTTTATGTAATAGAATATTCAGAGAGTCTGTCTATTGTGTTTTGTGTGTGTGTGGTTTTGTAATGTCTAGATGGTATTATTTTATGATTGGTAATTTGATTGGTATTGGTAATATGTTATATAAGACATTGTATTACAATATATAAATTGTCTTGATGTATAAACGTTGTGATAAGTCGAATGTTATGACTTTTTTTTTTTTTTAAGATGAGAACGTTTCATTTTTAAAAATGTTTGACATCAGCATTTTTCTGAATTTTAAGTTTGTTTTTAATGCAGAGTTTTCCATAACAGACAGCTAGGACAGATAAACCCTTCCCTGCTCCAGTGCATCTGTGGGAAATAGCTGAGTTTGATCTGTTTAAAGTTAATTTCCTGTCAAAGGATTCACTCGGTTTGAACTGCGTGCAATGTTTTTTTTTTTTTTTTCTTTTTTTTTTTTTTTAAACTTTGCCCCTTCGTTATTGTTTTAAAATCTGAAGATCTTCTGGCCCATTTGATTTTGAGGGCTGATCAGTTTTCCTGCTGACTCAGTGTTCTGTGCATGATTGAATTGATGTATTCACACAATTTGCTCAGGCATTTTCTAAAACTACCCAAATATTTGAAGAGGGCCCTATGCAGGGCTCTCTGCCAATATGAATTTGCCTACGGTTCTGCACGTTGACATGTCTGCCATCTCTGTGCTATGCCAGTGTTTATGTGTGCAGCTATCACTGTTTTCAGAGAGCAGGACTGTCCTGGACGCCTGCTGGTCTGTCTTCACCTTAACAGTCTGTTGACGCAGCCGTAAATGAGATTAAATGTATAAATGAGGCACAGGCCACCTTGGTGCAGACAGTCACCTTGCTATTGGAGTCGCTCCTGAAATTCATGCTGGGTTCTAGTAGAAATGACTATTTCAAGTCTAGATTTTGTGATGTGACCGGATAGTTTGTCCTGTGCATGTGCTCCAGTGGGATGAAGTGTTGCTTTAGAGAGAGGGTGGGAGGGGCAGTTTAACTGTTGGACATTGTGTTCCCTTCTGCTGCTTCACTGCAGCTACACAGAGGATGTGTGTTTGCCTAAATGCATGCACAGACACAAAAGCCTAAAACATGCTTGCTGTATCAGGTTTGTCTGGTCCCGTGTAACTTTGCATGTCACTTAAAATGTCCACTCATCAAACTCCTCCACCGATACAACTTTATTAGCGGCACAATTGTTCATTGTGGTGAAAATGACATTACAACAACTGAGGAACATTTTTTTTTTTTTTTTTTTTTTTTTAAAAACTGATAAAAAGTTTGGTTTTTTCCACTTGTTTTTGGATCATCAGTTTTTAAAATTAAACCAGTAAAGACTGACATATGAAATAATAGTCAGAAAATGAATTATGAAATTGAACAATTTACTGAACATCTACATGAGGCTTTTGTGGCTAACACTATGATATAGGAGAATTTGGTGCATTTGCTGATATTTATCTGGTCAAAAAGTGATTAAATTCTGATGGCTTATAATGTCAATTATTAGGATCTTTATAACAGTATAGCAACTTTTAAAATGCATGTACATATCAGTTGTCACTCTATATCTTCCAATAAGTCAACCTAGTTAGATGCTTTCTGTGGTTTTTATTGTGAGGGTAAAATATATAATGCAGTGTAATACATTGATGATTGAGAACTAAAAAGCCTGATGTATCATATTTGGTATAATCACATTTTAACATGATTTTTCTAAAAAAAACAACGTATGGATGATCAAGTTAGACTAAGTTGCTTAAGTCCATTAAGTGTTCATCAAAAATAGATGCACTTTCAGGTGACAGAATGCATATTTTTGTATCAAAATTTTGATTTTGCTGACAATTTAGAGACCCTAAAATTTGAGCATACAGTATGATACAGTAGGCTTTATAGGGTTATTAATAAAAAAAATTGTATTAGATTTTCATAATTCAAAACTGAAGGAAAACTATTAATTATTCAATTAATTCTTCTACTAATTTGCATGAACTGATACATGTCTCCGTTTATCTTTTAATAGCTGTATTCCCTACACGACAGATGTCCTTTGGTCTACCAGCGTCCGGCACAAACATAGCTTACGTGGTACTTGGTGGAAGCTCACTTACTGCTGCTCTTGTTTATGTATGTATTATTATTTCTTTTATTTAGAATACTTTGTGTTATTGTCATTTTTACAAAAACAACCATTCATCCTCATCTAAACTTTGTTTCCCCACTTTTATCCTCCTACAGGCTTATAAGACAATAAATTCGGACAGTGCAAGATATAATGAAAGAATTGCTCAACTCGAGGCCAGACCTAAAAGTAAGTTGATTTTATTTTATTTTGCGGTATAGTTATGTTTTTGTCTGAATACCTGTTTTCATTTTAGCTGTTCAAGATCACAGTTAATCTTTCAGCATCAGTAAAGCAGAAATAATTTACACAGACAGATGGGATTAGATTCCCATTCAGAGTTCATTCTTGGATTCTCTGAATTGATGTATGCCGTGAGGCAGGGTGTCAGGTTTTGCCGGTGTTCTGGTATGTGTATGTTAGTGCAGTTCCTCAGGCCTGATCCTCTTTCTGCAGTTACTCAGCAGCCTTTAAGCTAGCTACATTTAGAGCAGCTTTCACTTGTTTACTTCTCTTGTTTGCGTGTTGTTAACCACCTTACTTTTTGTTCTCCCATCAGGTGAGGAGGGTGAGTATAAATTTAGCTTCTGTCTTAGCAGCATGTCTGTTTTTGAGCAGCACTCATTAGTCGATAACAAAACTTTTCTATAAATTTTGGTCTGTCCCCTTTTACTTGTTTTGCCTGCAGCAAAATGCATCACACATTTCAGAACAGAAACACTTTTCCAAGAGTAGTTGCACAACTTTTTAGTGTTCGCAAACGGTTTAAATTGTGGCAAGTAAGCGTGACTGATGACATCAATGGAACTTTGAACTTGGTAAAAGTGCTTATTATTATCATCAGAGTGACGTTTTGGATCCATAAGATTTTATTTATTTATTTTTTTTTTTTTGTAGAAAACTTTTATTCAGCAAAAATGCATTAAACTGACCAAAAGTGTCATACTGCACATTTTACATTACATATTACATACTGCACCTATAGTTGCATTTTAAAATGCATTAAAACAGAAAACAGTAATTTTTAATTGTAATATTTCACTCTTTTTTTTTTTTTTTTTTTAACAAATAAATACAGCATTGGTGAGCATAAGAGACTTCTTTCAGAAGTATTAAAAAATCTTACTGATCCGAAAGTTTTGAACTGGATGGTAATGTATGTTCAACACATATGATATTGTATGTAATAACCATTTGTGACCCTGGACCACAAAACCAGTCTTAAGTGTCAATTTATATGATTTATACATCATCTGAAAGCTGAACAAATAAGCTTTCCATTGATGTATGGTTTGTTAGGATCAGACAGTATTTGAAAAATCAAAATATTGAGAAAATCGCCTTTAAAGTTGTCCAAATGAAGATCTTAGCAATGCGTATTACTAATCAAAAATGAAGTTTTGACACATTTACGGTAAGAAATTTACAAAATATCTTCATGGAACATGATCTTTACTTAATATCCTAATGATTTTTGGCATAAAAGAAAAATGGATAATTTTGACCCACACCATGTATTTTTGGCTATTGCTACAAATATACCCCAGTGACTTAAGACTGGTTTTGTGGTCCAGGGTCACATTTGTTATTAAAGCAGTAATTCACCAAAAATGTAATTCCAAGCCCATATAATTGTCTTACTTCCAAGGAACACACAAATTTATTTTGTTTGTTTGCCACAAAAATCTATCGTATGTCTTCAGAAACACTTGGAATTATAAAATAATGCAACATTTTAATTTTGGGGTGAATCAATCTTAATCTTGCATGTTTGTTTGTGTGTGTGTGTGTGTTTTTTTTTATTTTTTTTTTTTTAATAAATTTGTTCAATGTTGGCTTGGTGATGGGTCTACATCAGAGGTCTCAAACTCAGGAGGGTCGCAGTTGGAATTTTCACCCCAAAATGGCGGCCACGCTACCGAAGCGCCACCTAGTGGCTGTTACCCGAAAAGCATCAGAGTTTCGCCTCTTGGTATTCTATACTCTTTGCCAATGGTCTACATTTTGAACCAATCAAGCATCCATGCAAGTTCTTTAAAAACTAATCTGACTAATTTTGAAGTATTAATAAATAAACAATACATTTCTAATGCTAACTCTAAGAGCTTAGATTCTTTGAAGTCTAATCTGAATGAATGGTTTCTGCTATCTATTTGTACATCGTCCTGTTCTCATAATCTCTCTAATGTTGTTCTATTAATGACAGATGGAATTAGTAACACTTAATGCTAACCCTCTTTATTTAGTATAAGAACACATTTCCTAAGTCTGCTTTAACTTTTTAATCACATTTGATCTTGGATTTTCTTTGGATCATGTTGCCTTTTCTTGAAGTCCTGCTGACTGTATTCCATGTAGGAGCAGTGGCCGAGGTAGCCTCAGTAGGAGAAGCAGATGCGGTTGTGGAAACCACAGCAGTTGAGGTGGTTAATGCAGAGGCTGAACAGACCCCAGAACCTGTGGAGGCAGCAACCGCAATTGTAGAAGCAGTAGCAGCTGATGCTGAGGAACCTACTGCACCTGTTGTTGAGGATGCCACTGCTGAGGCTGCTGCTCCCATTGCTGAAACAACCGGTGAGGCATCTTCTGCTGAGGAAGCAGCCTGAGTCCCCAGCAGTCTAGATATGTGATTCTTCCCAACCCACCTTGGAATGCTCCATTAAGTTGTTAGAGACTCCCATTTTTGTGCTCCTTTTAACTAATTGACTGTGTCCTCTGAATGGAAAAAAGTGTCCCTTTTCAAATTGTGAACTCCACAGGTGTGAAGGAGGAGAGGTTGAGGAAGTCCAAAAATAAGTGTTGGAGATTTAAACAAACAAAACGTGGACTGTTTGGGGTTTTTTTTTTTTTTTTTTTTTTTTTTTTTTTTTTCCCAACCTGTTTTGACACTTGAATATCTAATTTAAATCACATATAACATCTTTAATCTCTCCTCCTTCACCCTCAGTACATGTGCTTGCTTTAATACTTGTTACTGTGTACCCACATTATTACATTTTGTGTCTCATACGTGTGCAGGGAGGCATTTTTCTTGAGTAACTTCATATTAACGATGTTTATTGGCAATAAGAACATGCTAACATTTTATGGATATGTAGAACTGAATTGAAAATGCTTTTCAAATTCCAGGCCAGTCCTTATTTATTAGTTGAATTTGAATTATATGTAAACAGCATTTATATGCATTAGATGTAAACTGTTATCATCAAGACAAACTTTAAATGATGTCTTGACAACTTTTGTTGAATCTGACAAAGTTGAAATTCAGCCTTATAGACCCTATCCATCTTTTTTCAAGCTATTTCCTGTGAACGTATGAGACTTTCAATTTATTAGCTATAATAACTAGTAGAATACAAATTTGCAATAACCTAAAACTAATTAAAATAATACAACAAATGCCAGTTTGCAGGTATAGATACAATATATACTGTTTTGTGCAGCTAAAATAACTGGAAAAGGCTGACACCAGATGCATTGCATGTTCAAGTTCATGCAATGGCTGTGTCCGCACTTAGATTAAAAACAGAGTGGATAGACATGAATACTTCATTTATATATAATTCTTCTAAAATTATATTTAATACATTGTATTAATACACATGCAATCCAAGCCACTGTGGCCTTATAAGCAATCTTATAAAAGACCTCTTGTGTGGTTTTTTTTTTTTTTTTAATTTTTTTAATTTTTTATAAATGACTTGCCATTTTTCTACCTGTGCATGTTGTCTCTGTTATTGGGATGGAAAACAGACATTGTGCCTTTTTTATAATTAGCTTAAATATCTCTCAAAATGTGAACTATCATAAGGAAACAATGCCAGTGTCACTTACATATCATAATACTGACACTGGAAACATTTGCTCTTAATCTCACTCTTTTTTTTTTTTTTTTTTTTTTTTTTTTTTTTTTTTTTTTTTTTTCCCTCCTTCTCAGAACTTTTGATTGTTGATTGCCGTTTTTAAAACTGACAATGTATTCCTTAAAGTACTTAAAATATTTTTGAGTCTGAATTCAGTGCCGTTTTCATTGATCCCTTTACATCACAAACTGTAAATGAAATGGAAAAATAATAAACAAATTGTCAGAGTAATTACATTTCTGTATATTGTGTGCATTTGTGGAATAGCTCCTTCCTGTGTTTTCAGTCGGGATGCTTCGCTTAGTTTTGATAATCCGCTTTAAATGTTTCCATGTTTCTGTAAATACAGATTAACCCCCACTTCCTTATGCTGCACATGCATCCTAATTGTTGCTCTTAAAGTCCATTTTAGTTTGCATACTGGCTTGATTATAATGACTTTAGGCATCTCTTACAGTTAATCTGAGTAAATCTCTCTAATGTGTGTTTCCTCACTAATCTTAGAGGTTTATGCCACTTATGGTGGCTTAAGGAGATTTCCCAATGGTACCACCTTCAAATCTAGCTTTGAATATGGTGGGATATTTCCAGTGTCCTATGTGTGCCCATCACCAAATGGCACTCGGCTGCCCCCTGCTGCTATATGTATTGTAGATAGATTTTCATATATTGCAAACAAATGTCAGGAACATGATATTGAGATCTAAATCTCCTTTAAATCCAAGTGCAAGGTTCTCAGAAATGGATAGAAAAGCGAGCTTCACTTAGCACAACTTTGTGAGGGAAATTTGTAATGTAATGTTTCTTTTTTACCGCAATATAATCTAAAAGTACAGTAACACTCATTAACTATTGTTATTGGTTCTCCAAGTAGGATTTCAACGCTTCAACCATCAAAGAAAAATAAATATTAGAAAATGCCAAAATAAAGTCCATTGATTCTGTGGGCCTATTTATAGCATATTTGCCTACATGTTTCTGTAATAAACTAATCTTGTTGCAGTTATCCCAATGTCTGACCTACTGAGCACTGTGAAAATCCTGGCTGGATCTACAGCAGAGATTGCAGCTGCTTCAGTTGGTGATCAGCACCTGGTGGCCACAGTGAGGTTGTCTGAAGAAAACAATTCTATGGAGACCCTCAATGGGCTGGAGGTTGCTGATGTTAAAGCAGAGGTCCCATCAGAAGTGCCTGAGGGAGCTGTGGTTGAGGAGGCCATGATGGGTAGATTGAATCTGAAAACAGAAGGAAAAGAACTGGAAGAACTGCCATCATCACTTCATGCAGTAGAAGAAACTATTGTTGTGGCAGATGACCATGTCAAGTCTGAGGCAGACAGCCCTGTTGTGCCTGAAGTTAATATTGAAAGCCTTGCTTCATCAGAGGAGGTCCTTGTTACAGAGATGGAGAACATTTTGGAATTGGAAGACTCAACAAGCCCAGTGGTGATGCTCTCAGAAGATCACACCGTCTCTGGAGCTGCAGAGTTGACATCAGAAACCATCGAGGAAGTAGGTCAGAAAATGGAAGAATATAAAGCAATGTGTCATGAGCCAAAAGACCAAGCAGAACTCACAGCACCACCAGCAGACCTGGAGGAATCATTACAGGCTACACATGCAACAGAGGCTGCAGAAGAAGTTATTGTCATGGAAATGATGCAGGATGCTGTGGAGAAAGCTAAACCTGTTGAGGTATCAGATGAAGGTAACATGATTATGGCACCATAAGGAATGGTTCACCCAAAAATAAGAATTTGCTGAAAGTTTACTCACCCTTAGGCCACCCAAGATGTAGATGGGTTTGTTTCTTCATCGGAACAGATTTGGAGAAATTTTGCATCACTTGCTCACCAAGGAATCCTCTGCAGTGAATCTGTGTTGTCAGAATAAGAGTTCAAACAGCTAAAAATATATTTCTTCCAGTCAATCATTTAACATCTTATGAAGTGGAAAAACGGCATGTTTGTAAGGGGAAAAATGAGTACATTTTCAGCAAACTTTCATTTTTGGGTGAACTATTCCTTTTTTTTTATTAGACTTTAGTTTCAGACATTCTATCATCATGTTTACTTCTTTTTCCACAGCTGCTGAAAGTGGAAATGTTGCAGTGACCATGACACAAGCCTGAAGTGAATGTACCACACCTGAGACACTGAAAACCAGTGAAACTGAACAATCTGTGATGTAATACACTGAAGTGCTGTTACAGTCATTAAAAAGACGGTAACACTTTACAATAAGGTGTCATTTGTTAACATTAGTTAACGTATTAATTAACATGAACGAACAATGAACACTACATTTATTACACTCTTTATTAATCTTTGTTAATGTTAGTTAATAAAAATACAGTTGTTCATTGTTTATTCATGTTAGTTCACAGTGCATTAACTAATGTTAACAAACACAACTTGTGATTTTAATAATGCATTAGTAAAGAAATTAAGTAGTTTAATCAGATTAATAAATGCTGGTAAGTGATATTCGATTGCACTTAGTTCATGTTAATTACAGTTAACTAATGAACCTGCATTAGTGTTACCAAAAAGACTCTAATTGTTTCTTTTTGTTTCGTAAATGAATCACAATTGATAATGACTATATCTTTAATTTTGTTATTTCATCTGCAAATAGATATTTGTGAGATTTAGTCAGTTCAAACAGTTTTGAGTTTAACTGATCTAATTTTGTGTCTCTGGAAAATAGTGATCTGTGACACTGTATAATGATGAAATATCAAAGGTTTTGTGGGCACATTCATGTTGTTAGATTGCTTTTTATTTTAAAGTGACAAGATAAAATTAGAATTAGGGCGGAAGGTCCCAACTGGCATGTTGTTGCTAGTGCTTATTGTAATTCATTAGGTTATTATTTAGTTATTCTCTTATACACAAAATATTGTAAACATTGCATTGTTATTTTTTTAATGTGTAATCAAAACGGAAGGAAATTTTATATGAAATTTAAATTAATCACATCAATCTTAAATGTATTTATTTATTGTTTAAGGTATAGGTGTACATTTTAGACATCTTCAATATTTATGTAGGCTAATTAAGTGAACTGATTTTAATTTAATTTGAATTAAATTTAAATTAATAGTGTTGCTATTATGATGTATCTTAAATTAAAATATGGTCAAGTAGATATGTAAGTTGTAGCATAAATTTACCTTTCATAACCTTTCATAATTATCTTACTGGGATTCTACTTTATCTGTAATTGGTTAATTATTTAGCTAAACCGTCAAAGCACAATTTTAAATAGAAAAGTTATAATGACACATACACACACACAGAGAGAGACACACACAGATTGTTATGCTTGAGTTAATTTATTATGTGATTGTGTGTCCTGAATGAGAACATGATTAAACTATTGAGTATTGCAGAGAACATGGAACAAAACTGAAATGTGTGTAAAAAAAGAAAAGTTAATTATTTTAAATCCATCTTTGTTTCAAGAATTGCATGAACTGTTTTGGAAATTAGACCAAATGAATTAGTGTCACAGAATGGCCCGTCTCCACCGTCACTGATCACTTTCACCTGTTCCTTAACAGCCATCATGCACACCTGCACCTCATCACCACGGCCATTACTTCCTGCATATAAGCACCATTTGCTATCCACCCGGGGGTCCGATCTCGTCGGTGTGACTGCTACATGGACCGACTCCCTCGGCCTCTTTTCAGTTTATAAGAAGCATTCGAATTACCTTACTCAGTCAATACTTACCTGCTGCCTCTGGTTCCTTCCTTCCTTCACTACCAGATTCCTTTATGGCTGGCGTGACTAACGCTACCACACTCTGCATTCGTTCTCCCTGGACCTGCGAAGACAAGAGATCATGCTGGAATCACAGTATTCCTCGCCACTCACCTCTTCAAGACTGATACTTACCAGTATCGAAGTCTGTCACCTTTTGTTGTGTACTCAACTCCTGTAATAAACTCTACTGATTATTTCACTTACCTCTGTGTCTGCGTCCAGACAGAAGATCGACCGTACTGCTGTACACAATGAGAGAGCGCCAGAATGGATCCGTAGGTGCACTACTCTCATAACCTAAGATGGCTTCCCCATTGAAGATTATGTAGCAGTTCACCTAGCTCACTACCATATGAATGATGGGACGTTGTTGTTGGGGGAATGACCTGGTCTGAATGACCTTCTATATATCCACGCACCAGCCCTTGAGTTTCCTGCTCTTCTTGTGCAATATATATTGACTATGTGTTGACATTGCAGGTTCACCTTTACGGTGGAGGCCTCCGTAACCTCAAAAGTCTTCCAGAGAGTATGCGCATGTCCCTTTTCAGAGTGTATGGCAAGCCCTTCGCCAGAGAGTATGGCAAGCCTGTCAGTCATTGCTCCTCGCCAGTGCCCTCCGGTGCCTGCTCCTCGTAAGTGCCCTCCAGTGCCGGCTCCGCGAAGGCGCCCTCCTGAGTTCCCGCTGGTTCCGCCCAGCGCCTCCTGAGTTCCCGCGTGGGTTCCGCCCAGCTCCTCCTGGGAGTTCCCGCTGGTTCCCATTCCAGCTCCTGAGTTCCCGCTGGTTCCGTCCAGCCTGAGTTCCCCGCTGGTCTCGCCCAGCCCTCTGAGTTCCCGCGTGTTCAGCCCAGCCTCCTGAGTTCCCGCTTTGGTTCCTGTCCAGCCTCTCCTGAGTTCCCTGCTGGTTCCGCTCCAGCTCCTCCTGAGTTCCCGCTGGTTCCGTCCAGCCTTCCTGGAGTTCCCCGCTTGGCTCCGTCCAGCAGCCCTCCTGCAGTTCCCCGCGGGTCCGGCCCAGCCTCCTGAGTTCCTGCTTGCTTCGCCAGTCCTCCTGAATCCGCGCGGCAGAGCGCCTTCCTTAGGTCCATGCTGCAAGAGCGCCTTGAATTCGCTGCAAGAGCGCCCTTGAATCCGCGCCGCAAGAGCGCCCTCCTGAACTGCGTCGAGAGCGCCCTAGAGTTCCCGCTGTCCCGTCCAGCTTCACTTGTCCCCGCTGGTTCCGTCCACCCGCGCCTCCCGAGCGCCCTTGCGTCCGCGCCCCCGAGCGCCTTCGTGTCCTCGCGCCCGAGCGCCCCTTCGAGTCCCTCGCGGGTCTCCGTCCAGCCCTGCGCTTCCAGAGCGCCCCCCAGGTGATCGTGGGGCAAGCCCGGAGCGCCCCCAGGTGATCACGCCTCCGGAGCGCCCCACAGAGCCCGCTCCTCCAGAGCTCCCCACAGAGCCCGCTCCTCCAGAGCTCCCCCAAGAACTCGCCCTTCCTATATGGCCCCTGGAGGGGAACTTTCCCAAGAAAATTTTGGGGGGGGGCTATATAACCCTGGTCTGCGTGGCTGGGCCAAAGGCCAGGGCCACGGAGCACCCTGATCCTCCTTGGACTCCCGAAAAATTAGTACGGCTAAGGCCGCCCAAGCTCCCAGATCCGCCATGGTCATCCAAGCCCCCAGATCCGCCATGGCCTCCAGAGTCCCCAGATCCGCCATGGCCTCCAGAGTCCCCAGATCCGCCATGGCCTCCAGAGTCCCCAGATCCGCCATGGCCTCCAGAGTCCCCAGATCCGCCATGGCCTCCAGTGTCTCCTGATCCGCCATGGCATCCCATGTCTCCTCCTGTCCTATGGCTTCCGAGCCTCCTGTCCCGCCATGGCCCGATCCTCCGTCTGTCATGGTTTCCTGAGTCTCCAGTCTCACTGGATGCCCTTTCGGTGTCCATGTCCTCCTCCGACATCCAGGCGCCCACCCCCTCCTGACACATACAGACGCGCATCCAGGGAGGTAGCTGGTCACAGAATGGGCCTGCCTACCAATGACTGATTTTCACTGTCTTAACAGCCATCATGCACACCTGCACCCCCATCACCACGGCCATTACTTCCTGCATATAAGCACCATTTGCTATCCACCCGGGGTCCGATCTCGGGCCGGTGTGACTGCTACATGGACCGACCCTGGCTTGCCCCTTCAGTTGAGAGCATATCTAACCTTCCACTTAATTGGCTCACACTTTGCCTGCTGTCTTTGTCTCTCCTTCCTCACTGCCAGATCTCCTGCATTGATGACCACACCTGCCATTTCGATTGCTCTGGCATTCCTGCTTCCCTGGACCTGCTAAGACAGAGATCATATTGAACTACAAAGAGCCTCACACAATTCTTCAAGAATTGATACTTACCAGTATCGAAGTCTGTCACCTTTGTTGTGTACTCTCAACTCCTGTAATAAACTCACTGATTATTTCACTTACCTCTGTGTCGGCCGGTCCATGACAATTAGTGTGTTAAGTTTTTTTTTTTTATAGTGTTAGCACTAGTATGAAATCAATCTCCACTATGTGCATTCTCCAGTTCTTGGCAAGGCATAATACATGTGAAGTCATTATTAATAGAAAGAGTGTATTTACATTAAACCCGTTCAATATCTTATTTTCAAAATTGTCTCTGTTATTAATTCACAAGTGGTCTGGACACAACAAGTAGTCAAAATAGTAGCAGAACATTCATTCTATCTAGACAAAGAATTTTAATATTACTTGCTGTGTTCTCTGATCTGCTATGCATGGTGTATTACCTGATTTTGTTATTTTATTAGTTATTTTATGTTATTTTATTAAAGATGAAACCGGTAAAATAGCTAATATGGAAAATAACAGGCCACTTGCCTTGGCAAGTATACTTTCAAAAGTACTGAAACAAATCCTTTTGGATAGGCCCTGCCTCCCTGTAAAAAAATCACTATGACACCAATCAACACCAACAAATATATTTTTATTTTATTGTTATTTTGTTTTCGTTTGTTTGTTTTGGAATATTGATAGTATTATTTATTATTGCTTCCTTTTGTAAATCACTCAGAAAAAGATGACGGTTCAGTTAGTAGGTCACAAAAAACTAGACCACCACCAACCCCTGTCCCATCATTTATCCCCTGGGGCAGGCAGCAGTTTTTTATTTGATCAGTGTGCCACACCTCCTCCCTGGTCCCCCAAACCTTACCAAAGTTTTTATTTATCCATCCACTCTTGAGTCCTGCTCAGCCGGTTCCAGTGCACCACAGCCAGGGAGAGGACTTGGCATCCCTCTGTGAGCGACCCGCGAGAAGCTGACCTGAACCCCATCTGACAACCACAAAGCTTCACTATTGATCTTCACTGTGAGTGAGAGACATAAAGCAGCATCTCGCTTCGAGAGTAAATATCCATATAATTTATTTCTCTTTTTTTTTTTTAAACATTAATAGCTTATGCATTAACAAACAAGCTTAGTTTTATGCAGTTTTTTAAAAAACCTGTTTATAATCCTATGAACAAATACAGACATCTGATCATACAATCATTAAACCGTTGAAAACGTATAAAGCTATATCATTGTTATTATGACTATTAGTGAAACATAAACGTGTTGTTTCACATAATGCAGCCTACATTATAGTTTAACTGACTAAAATACACTGTAAAATAGTTTTCAGACCTCATTTTATTTTATAAATTTCGTGGTAGGGTCAGAATTTCGTCATTTTTGAAACCTGTTACTAATAACACTTTATTTTCTACATGAAAGAATTTGTGTTTGACATTGTTTTCACAGTATGTATGTATTAAATTATGCCAGAAGTCAAACAGCAGAGGGCGCTACATATATGTGTATGTTTTTTTTCCCCGTTACACAAAAACACCAAAGAAAGGCATTATTTGTGCAATAATAAACGAGAACATGAATATTATATGGTTACAGAATTGTTACCAGTTATGTATGACATCAATCCTGTGAACTTTTTTGGTTAAAGAATGGTTTAATTTTTTTATTTTAAATGGATTATATTCAGTATATAATACGGTGCGGTATATATCAAACAAGACCATTTATCCATGTATATATTTTCTGCATGTGAAAATGTGGAATGATTTTGTTTCGAAGTATTGCTATATGGCAGTCTGTGCCTTTTTAAATTCTCAGTTACTTTAACTTTTACTTTCGTTTTTCCAGTCTCGTCCATCGTTACTAGGCTAGTTTTGATAAAATGTTTAATTTTGTTTTATTTGACTCAGCACTCACCAACTCATCCTTCGCGTTTTAGAATTCTAACAATACAACAAAAATGTTATTTATTTATTTTTTAATTGTGACAATGTCTAGGCCTCTCTAGGGCGTTTTCAATTTCAGTTGAAAAAGTAGTTTTGGCATGATTGTACATACAAGGAAAAGAAATATATGACATAACGATAGCAAATAAGTATGGTGCTAAGTAGTGAAGTATTCATTAGTATCATTCAATAGTGAATAATATATTTATCACGGTAATAGCTTTTGAGGGCGTGCTGCTCTCTCTCTCTCTCTCTCTCTCTCTCTCTCTCTCATATTTTACTACATCATGACTCTGATCTGGATATGCTGTCTGCAAACACAACCCCTCCATGTCGTCTGTGCTCGATCGTTGTAAGGGACTGAGTTGACTTGGACCAGTGGTCTTGTGTTCGCGGCCCATCAGTCAGTGTAGTTCAGTGTGTCGCTTTAGACCCGTATCTGTGTGTATGTGATGATCAGGTGTGTTAGCGCCTAGCCGCTAACGGCCACAGTGTGACGGACTCTCACCGTCCAAAGCCACCAAACTCTTAATGTTTCTTATGTCTGTGTAAACCAAACAAGCACAGAGTGTGGGTTTCATTTGGAAAATCAGCTTTTCAAGGTAAGAAATCTACTTTTATGTATTCCATACTCCGAAGAAGCATTAGTAGGGACTATGCGGTTATATTAGCTTAGCTGTCTAACGAAGCTAATGAGGGACTTTACGGTGCTTTTTAGTTTCACTTTACAGTATAGAGTAACTTCAATATGTAGAGACATTTTTTTTTTTTTTTATCGTGTATAGGTTTAGAAGCGTCAATATTTGTTGTGTTGTGAGCTCCTCTGTGTCGTATTTGCTGTCTGGCTAAGCTAAATGCTAGCAGAGAGTTGACAACTACAAGCATTTACGATTCGCTGTTCATATCTCCCTTTTTCCTATGAAGATCGAGATTTTATGGAAGTAAAGTGTTTAAAAATTAAACTTGCTTATGTGAATATCATGTTTTAGCTTTGAAATGTATCACTGGTTTGGTACTGTTGCATTAATGGCAGTGATGCTTCACTGTTCACAAGGTTTATGCTCAAAAAAGCTTTTTTTTTTGCTTTAAAGAGCACAGGCATACTTTAAATGATGGTTTTCCTTTTAAGGAACCGAGATAACATTGGTGTGCGGTATTTCCTTCAGTGTTTATATTGTAACGCCCACTTATTTGGAGAGAGTACAGCAGGATCAGGGCTTTGTTGTAGTCAGTGGTGTAAACAGTGATTTTACACGCACTTTCATGATAAATGTCAGGGCATGTAAGAGTAGTGTTACAGCGAAGTGCACACCTCTAAAAGGATCCTATATGCAAGGCATTACTTAGTGTTGAAAACATGCCACAGACTTTTTTTCATAGGGTTTGATCAGTTCCCTTGGCAAGGCATGATGTTAGTCTATCTAGGCCACTGATCTTTACAAGGTTTTTAAATTGGGGCCCAAGGACCCCCAGGGGGCTGCAAAAGAATGCTGGGGGTCCATAGAAATGTTTACAGAAAAAGTGTTTAAAAATAAAAAAAATGGAATCAATTCTGAAAATCAATAGGTTAAAATAAAGGAGCAAGTAAATGAATGAATTATAAAAATTAGATTTAAAAAAATGAGTAAATGAATAAATCAATGCTTAACTCTGACAATAATGTAAAAAGGATGAATAAGCATTGGATTAAAATATATAAATGAGTAAATAAATTAAAATAGGCTAGTGAAAGTGGAGGGAAGTGCTGAATTCAACAACAGCAGACTTTGATCTGCCTAATCAGCAGTTGCTGATTTCAGCCGATAAGGTCTGTGAAAGGTGCAGGTCCTTGAATAGATTTCTTCACTCCATTAGGAAATACATCACCAACATGTCTGCTTCCATATCACAGTATGATAATTAATGTCCTTAAAGCAGCGAAAAGTTATTGAGATAAATGTGCATGCATGGACAGGTCAAAGGCAGCAGGGATTAATTCATATGAGGGTGGAGTGTAAAAAGCATGTGTGTGTGAGATGGATTAGTCCCATATGCAGATGTTGCAGGTTGACTCCTCATGAGTAGGGTGAGTTTATGTTCATGCTCGCATTGTGTTTATTTATTATTTATTTTCCTGCAGTCCACATCTCAGTGCTCCGCTAAACTGACTTGGACTTTATCATAGGATGATGTTTGAATACAAATAGGCACAGCAGATTACAAATCATGTTGTCATGGAAGCAACTTGAATAATACACGCATAAATAATAACTAAAATGGATTTTTTCACACGATTTCATAGTGGATGGATTTCATGTTGACTTAATTATAACTGGATCAAGCTGGGTTTCCATGCTTTTTCAGATGCTGCAAGATAAATAAGTAAAGTGTGGTTCAGTGCTCTTTGTAACCAGAATTATTAAATGCAAAGCCTTTGCTCCCCTGGAGTTGTCATTGGCATGATTGTTATACAGATTGTTATACAGCTGTGCCATGCTTGTTCCATTTCTTAATTATTGATTTAACTGTACTTTGAGGGATGTCTCAAAGTTATTTTAATTTGTTAAATAATATTAGATCTGTTGTCAGGTGACATTATAATGTTTTGATTAATCTGATGATCAGACTAATTAACCCCACTGTGAAGTAAAACATGATAAAATCCAAAGGGTGAATACTTTGTATTATTACTGTAGTTTGTTCACTAATGCACACATCCCTTACCAAATGACTGCAAAGCATTCTGTGCACTGCTGTGGTGGCCTGTGGGAGGCATTGTGACTTGTGACCATTCACTGAACATAACCTACCATTTTCATTTTTAGTCATCAAATACCTGCGTTTGAATGCAAGACAATTTGTCTGCTTTGTGAACCAATTTTGCACAAGGTCAGTCAACATTTGGTCTGTGTTTGGCTCAAATATTTGACCCCCACTGACTCATGCACAGTTTCCCCTGTTTGCCATCTGCAATTTTGTGTGACACTGACTCATTATTTATATATAAAAAGGAACCACCTTTAGTAAAACTGATAAATATATATTTGTTTTAGGAGAAGTTTGTTGCTAGGAATAGAGAACATTAAATGAAGAGTTCAATTAACAATAAAAAATCTGTCTTAGTTTGCTCACCTCTGTGGCCTTCTTAAGGGGATTTCTAATGCTATTTAATTCATTAAAATCTGAATTCTGATGTATTTAAATAGTTGGATTCTCATGCTAAACATGACCAAAGTAGGGCTGGGTGATATATCTCTAGCGATATGCATGCACATCTCGTCAGTAAAGCCGGTTCCTTGATTAGCGGTAAATCTCCATCACCTGTTTTCAAATGGAGCGGCGTTTAATACACGGAGCCGAAGATCACTGACAAGCTACGCAATATTGCTTTCATTATCGCAGATAGGGGTGTGCGATATGACGATTTTTGATCGTGGACGATAGGGCTGGGTATCGAGTTCGATACTTGTTAGGCACCGACCGAATTGCCTCGATACCACCGAGTATCGAAAAACGTCTTGTCGTTCGGTACCAAA
>JAFVLL020012438.1:0-51587 GCA_021397915.2 Tor tambroides | reverse complement strand
TTGTTCACTACTCACTGTTGTGTGTGTGCACTTGGATGGGTTAAATGCAGAGCACCAATTTCGAGTATGGGTCACCATACTTGACAATACGTCACTTTAGGCTAAAACATTCCCAGGGTGTTCTGGAAGTTTCTTTTTTAGTAAGGTACTTAATCCCAGGTTGTTCCAGGGAGATTTTCCCGGCTCTAAGCGTACACTTTTAATGTCTCATTTGTCTGACCTCACCCATTTCAGGTCTTGGAGCATAGACACTTCGACGTGTCTCCATCTTGGAACAGTTAACTTGTCATCGCTCACAGTAATCAATGAGTTTTCCAAGTTGCAGATGCACAGGCAACTCCTGAGTCTTTGACTCTTTTAATATGGTGGATGATGGCTTACATCCTTAAAAAAACAGCTACTAAGGCGTCTATGTATATCTAGTATGTGTTGGTGTCTCTACTAATGATAACCGCTATTCTAGACATACCTGCTTGATTTAGCTCATGCTAAATCAAAAGTGTTTATTTCTTGATCAGGGCTGCCAGGCCGATTGCTACTCAAAACTAGCCCAATCGCGTTTCAAGGGGGGTCTCCCGGTAAAAATCACGTTCCGGGGGGTAAAATACATGTTTTTTGGAGAGGTTCCCCTGGTATAGTTCGCATTCCAGGGGCTAAATATCACTTTAACAGGGTCGCTTCAGCCCGCGGATATGAAAAACAACCCGCGGCAACAGTGTTAAAGTAGCCCAATTCCACGGGAAAAACGTGGACTTGGCAACACTGGTAGAAAGGCATTAATGAGGGCAATAAATAATGACAAGTAGAAATCCTATTCATTTTTTTTCCATAGAGAAACTGATTTTTAATTATTTCACTGAAACCCTGTCAAGACAGGCCTATAACTGTCAGTCAGTTTAAAACTTTTTTTATTAAGAATAAAACTGATTTAACTTCCAAGTTCTAGGTAACAAACTATACTATTATGTTGAACAGAAAGATCCACAAATCAGAGAAATACGGCAAACAAATCAGAATAAAAACGCTCAGCAATGACTTCCTTCTCCAATGAAGCAATCTGATTGACAGTCAGTAGGGTCAGTAAGATTTTATTTTTTTTTTATTTTTTTTTAAGTCTTTTATGCTCACCAAGGCTGCATTTATTTGACCAAAAATACAGTAAAACAGTATGATTGTGAAATATTAACATTTTAAATAAAACAAATTTAAATAACTGTTTATTTAAATAACTGTTATTAAAAATAAATAAATAATTAAATAAATAACTGTTTCATATTTTAATGTTTAATTTATTCCTGTAATGGCAAAGCTGGATTTTCAGCAGTCAGTTTTCAGAGTCACATGATCCTTCAGAAATCATTCTAATATGCTGATTAGCTGCTCAAGAAAAATTTCTTAGTATTATCAATGTTGAAAATAGTTGTGCTGCTTAATATTTTTGTGGAAATCAAGATCAAAATCATTTTTTTTTTTTCAGGGTTCTCTGAAGAATAAGAAGTTCAAAAGAACAGCATTTATTTGAAATAAAAATATTTTTGTGTCTTTACTGGCACTTTTTGATCAATTTAATGCATCCTTGGCTGAATAAAAGTAACAATTTATTTTAAAAAATAATAATTTATTAAAAAAACGTTTAAATGGTGGTGTATATGTGTAGTAGAGTTTATTATTATTATTATTATTTATTTATTTATTTTTTTACTTCAAATCAAAGGTAATGGTGTGATTCATGTTGAAGCTGATTGTTTGTGACTTATAATTCTGTATTGGAGAATATTTAATGGCTGCTGAAAATTCAGATTTACCATCAAGATTAAATTACGTTTTAAAATATATTGAAAACTATTATTTCAAAATGTGATAATATCTATAAGAATAAGAATTACTGTTTTACTGTTTTTACTGTATTTTTGAAATAAATTCAGCCTGGTTGTGCATAAGACTCTATGGAATCCCTATGTGGAAAAAAATTCTTGCAGAAAAATCTACCGTTGGTTTCTATTTTGCAGTCAGTGAGTAAGTAAAAGTAAAAACAAGATTTGTTACCAAGTGGGTTACCAAAATTCCAACAAGGTAGCACCTATGCAGCATCCACCCTGCTCCATGTAAAATAAAACAACTTTTATTCAGCTATTGATATTTTAAAATGAGGAAACACTCACTTACTTACTGAGTGAACGTTTAATTCTACCGTAATTTAGTTCATATATATAAAAAAGATACAAATTTAAAGCATTTAAGTCAGTTTAGCCCATCCTCTTTGATTCAAGTGTCTAGCCAAGTGTTTCTGATGACCCAGAGGAAATTGAAAATACTTTTAAATCAAGCTTGAAAACACAGCAGGGCAGGTGCCTGCTGGTCTGACGGTGAGGGCTTTGCTTGGCGCTCATAGCACTGAGTCAACGCGCCGAGATGTGCTTGTCCTCGCCTGGAAGGTCGACTGACCCCGTCATGAGGGGTTTGTTACGCCTGGGCAACTGGGGGATTTCTCTTGACAAGGTAGGAGCCATTAAAGCACACCTTGTGCCTGTTTGGCTGTGTAGCCCTGAGTGACCCTGTCTCTGTGAATCACAGCTGATGATATTCATGTGCTGAGAACACTGGGGACGGAGCTTGGGAGCAGGCAGCGAGGCTGTAGGCGTCTGTACAAATGGATCATGCGGTGATGTGCTGCTCTGGGATGCGACCACTATTCATGTCACAGCACTAGTTCGGGTATTTTAGAGTTTGTTCTCCCAGTAGATACTGTTATATACAATATATATGTAGTTTATCTAAATAACATGGCCTAAATAAAACTCTTTGAGCCTACTTTTAGTACAACAACATAGCAACAGCTGATGAATACATATATTGCACCTTCAAATGAATATTCCAGGTGATTTCATATATAAGTGTATTTCCTGTAAACATGTTGTTGAATATAAGACTACAGGTCTACTTGAATATAAGTCTATAGACATTCGGAATGAAAAAAAAAATAAAAATAAAAATAAAAAATAAAATAAAATAAAATAAAATTCAGTGGGGACCAGTGTTGTTTTGGAACCTAGTAAAAGATTTGAAACCTTCTATCTTCTTTTGTGTTCAAAAAAAAAAAAAAAAGTCACAAATTGGAATAACTTTGTGTGAGTAAATGATGAATACATGAATAGTTCCAGTGCAAAAACCTCTAAAATCCATCTTGGTCAAAAATGAGATAACGATACTGAGTGAATGCTCTCCACACATAGTATATGTTCAAGTACTTTCACTTCAAATGCGCTAAATCCCAGCCTCAACCCATTCAGAAGTACCAGTACTTACATAGAAACCTATACATAGTAGCCAGAAAGAAATGCTCATTTTAAAGAAAAACGTCAGATGTACTTAGAGGCTTTTGCATCTGAACTCTTCACCTTTAAATCTACAGAAAACTTTGTAGTCGTGGCAGCATTTCATTTGCTAATCAGTTTGGTGTAAAAAAAAAAAAAAAAAATTTGATTGCTTAACAAATCACAATTCTTATCAATGCTGAAAACAGTTGTGCTGCTTAACATTTTTGTGGAAAACATGATACATTTGTTAGGATATTTTGATTAACAGAAATTTCAAAAGAACAGCATTTATGAAAAATACGAATCTTTTATAATGTTATAAATGTCTTTATTATCACTTTAATGCAATTTAATGCATCTTTTGCTGAATAAAAGTAATAATTTCTTTAAAAAAATAGCTTTTGAACAGTAGCGTGTGTAATAATGTATATTTCATATATTTTTTTACTTAAACAGAAATGGTGTGATTCATCTTGGAGCTGATTGGTTTGGTTTAAAACTTAAAAAAAAAAAAATTATTTACAGAATAATATTTTGATATGGGAAAAAAAAATAAATGGGAAAAAAAAAAAAACCTTTTGGAAAAAATACTTTCTTCATGTTTGGGTGAATTATACCTTTGAATTATACCTTTAAGTGACGAGTTATGAAGAAAAAAAAAATACAGCTTTCCAACTTACTTCCATAGTCCCTGATTGTGAAGTTTCTGTTCCTGGTCTGTGAAGGGGTTTTGAAGTAGAATCGGTGCTCGACAGCGGGCATGTCTTTGTCTGTGGCGCTGATGATCTGAATCACCTAGAGAACAGATACAGAACAGTCAACTGAATAAATCACCAAAGAAAGAGCTTGCATATTTCCTAAGAGCACTTATAGTGTTGAAAAGACAGCAATAGTCTGTTTGATTGACAGAGCTGACGTGCTTGACTCATCAAACCTCAAAGGGATCATTTGAGGTTGCTTACTGCCTTTATGACTCAACCACATGGGGCGGAACAAAAGTGACAAAGTCAAGCATTCTGAGAGAATGACAGGATTTAACGTGGCAGAGAAAAATATCTAGTACTCCATCCCCTTAGTATGTTTTCATATTGTATTATGAATATACTTTCTTACTATCAATGTGTGCAAATAAATGTTATTTCCCATGCACTAGAAAAATCAAGCAGTTCTGCAAAAGTAATGATTGGTTTCAAACAGGTTTAACATTTTAACCAATCATCAACCAATCTGTCATTGGTTGGGCAAACAGATAGTCCCGCCCCTAAACTCATGCTATTGGCTGAGCCAATGTTGTTATGTCTTTCCAGTTAGCGTTTATACTTTTCAAAATTATTCTTATAGCCGTCTCTGCAGAAAGAAAAGCTTTAAACTTGAAAACATACACATTACAAATTTGTTAGTATTAATATTAATCATGAACAGTTATTCTTGTCAGGCATTCAAAAAACAATAAGGGATCATTAAAAAAAAAAAAAAAAAAAAAAAAAAAAAATTCCAGCCTCCAACAATATTTTAGTCTTTTTTTTAAGTGTGATTTTAAGTAAAATTAAAATAACTTTTTTCACATTTGTATCATTTGTTTCATGACATTTGTTTGTCATGTATATTTATTCTAGTCATTTAGTAAATACTAATAAATTAATTATTGATAAATTTAAATAATTTAGCTGTAAGATTTACACATTTCAGTTGTATTATATTATATAGTAAATATTATATATGTATGCTATACATATTCAGAATAGATGTGCAGATTAGAAATTACTTAAAAATATAAACTTCTAAAACAAGTTCAAAATTTATAATTTACCAATACAATTTGATAAATGGCAAAGCAACTACACTTGTGCTAGCATTAATTGATAATTGAACTTCCCAAAATTATTATTTATTTAAATACATATTTACATCTTTCGTTTTAAATATTTTGTCAGGAATTACTTAGCATTGTGTAACAGCATGTAACTTGATTAATAATTGGTTCCCCATGAAAATTGCATATAGTCGTCTTCAAGGGCTTGTGTTGATCAGCTGACTGTTTTTAGTGAATTCTGAAACGGCTTTGTTGTGTCATTTATTTTGCACATTTCTACATATAAGCAAGGGAACTACGCTCTCTGGTATGAAAGACTGAATAGTGAGACACTGATAGGCAGCACTGTACTGGGAGTAGCTCTCTTTCAGCATGAAAGGAGAAGATCAAGGTACAGTTCTCTCACATTAATTCGCTGCAGCACCAACAACAGGACCAGAAACTCAAATTGAAGCACAGGTAGTTATTCACACACATGCACACGCACATACTTACCTGTCCTACTTTTGCATTTTCACAAACAAATGTCTCATACACAAAGGCAAGTTCTGGAGGAAATTCATTGACATCCAGCACTTTGATTGTGACAGTAACTTTGCTGGACAGCAGGGGGTTGTCTGAAAGATCAAACAAAGAATTGTCCATGCATCAGATCAGTGGAATGTCAGACACATTTCATGTTTGAAAAAGGGAAAAAATAGGACAAATGAAGAATTTGGGAAGTCTTTGGCGTGTTATACTGATGCCCAGTAACACTCTTGAGGATCTGATGATTTTGAAGTTGCTTTCATGTTACAATAAATCCTTATAACGCATCCATTGTAGCTACAAAAACAAAAGGATTTTGGCTGGATCATTCATATCTAAAGCTTTGTAGTTGTGGCTTTTCATTAGCAAATCAGCTTGATGCAATATAATTTACTTATTTATTTGGTCTCTTGACAAATTTCTTATTCTAACTGGATTGGACTTTTATTTATGATTTGGACATTTTATTTCAGCCGGTATGAGTAAAGTGCTGCTGTATTTTCATTCTTGTCCACTAGATGGGGATGTGGTCTTTAGAAATGAGTTCAAGTGACTGGTATAAATGTTTATCCCCATTTAAATCTACAGTTATATTATGAATTTAAACCTGCTTGGTTATCTAGGCTATTCATATTGTATCTGTGCATCTGGATAAAACACAATCCACCATACTTACTAACTTTTGTTGCTACAACAGTGACGTTGTGTTCTGTATTTCTCTCTCTGTCCAGGGCTTCACTGACAGACAGAGTTCCTTCAACAGGGTCAATGTCAAAGTGGTTTTCAGAGTCCTTTCTCCACTCAACAGAATATCTACAAACCAATTTATCAAACACAACAACAAACAAATGGATCAACCATATTAAGAATTAAAAAATAATAAAAATAATTAGGTCTCATTGGTAACGATTAGAATTAGTACCCAAATATAAATGCAGACTTTTTTTCATGAATATTTAAAAATATACAGTAGTTCACCTAAAAGAAAAAAAAAAGAATTCTGTCATCATTTACACATATGAAAGAAGACATTTAAGAGTCAAACAGTTCTGGTGTCCATTGACTTCCAATGTATGAAAAAATAAACTGAGACATCAAAATACCTTCTTTTGTGTTTCACAGAAGAAATAAAGTCATACAGGTTTGGAACAACATGAGGGTGAGTAAAATCCATTTTCTCTTTCTTTTGAGGGACGTACAATAAGTGACAAGCTGAAAGGTGAAAGGTAATAGTGGGGTCTTTGATTCTTCCTAGTGATTTAAATCATTTGTAAATACTTTGTAGAACAGATGACTCGTTCAAGCTCCTTCTCTGATTCGTTTAATGGCCCTTCCTGTAGACTACGCCAGTAGATGGCCACCAGTGAGTGAGTCAGTTTTGAGTCTAATTCATGACTGATCTAGCCCAAAGGATTCAGTGTTTGAGTCTTGAATCTAGTTCAGCTCCATTCGGTCTTGTCCTACTTCTGACTGAATTTCTGACTGGAAAAAAAACAGAACTATTATTATTTCTTTAATTCTCACTTTAATTGTGTATGAGGCTCCATTATTGGCCACCCTATAAGGCTATGGAGTGTAACAGTCGGCTTTCCAGAAGAAAAACTTCCCATTATAACTATGAGGTTTGTTAGTGGATGGTATATGCTTTTTCTGAAGCCATCAACCCGCATTATTTCACCTTCTCTCATTAAAGCCTATGGGCCCCATCATACACCCGGAGCAATGCAGTGCAAGTGTTTTTGCTAGTTTTAGCCTGACTCAGTTCTCATTTGTCATAATGGATAGTCATTGCGTGTATCAGAATTAGCCTATTTGCTCGCGCATGAGCAGATCCGTTTGCTCTCTGGAGATGCGTTCAGTCTGTGCACCTTAAAATTCCGTCATTTAAATAGCGAATCTGCCATTACGCGAGCTCATCTCGCTCTTAAAGGGAATGGGAGATGAGACTCTGATTGGTTTATTGCACGTTATACCCAAAAACACACCCATTACTCATTAAGAGAATAGGGACAACCTTTTTAGACCATGCGCCGGAAGCGCCGACCGTTTTTCCCGTCGTTAAACTAGCAAAAGTGGATTCGGAAACGCCCTAAATGCACCTGGGCTTTAGACCATGCGCTTAGATCGTTTAAATAGGGCCCTTTGTCTTTTTGTCTGATTTTCAAATGCTGTCTTGCTTTAAATCAACATTTGTAATGTTGTGATTCAAATTAGCTGGTTGGTTTGTTTCATGGCTTACAACTCTTTAATGAAAATTAAATAAATAAATAAATAAAAAGATATAATAATAATAATAATAATAATAATAATAGAAACCATATTTCCAGAACCAAGGTCACTAAAAAGTTTTTTTTTTTTTTTTTGTTTTTTTTGCTTGGCAGAAAAAAAATCACAGTCACGTCCTCTTGCTACAAGGGAGAGACTTTAGTGAACAGAAACAACAACAACAACAAAAAACAACAACTGCAGGGTAGTGATGGAAACTTTGTTGTTTTCTTAAAAGATTTGTTCAGTAACATCAAAAAGCTGAGAGCCTAAAGCCTACACTAAAAAAGTCTAGTGTTAATAGAAATTTCTGTTGGATTTTCATTGACTTACAAACAGCCAATGTAGGTTTAATTGGTAACATTTCCTTTACAAACTTTCTAATTGGAGTTTTGACTGCCATCTACAGTATAGAGCCCTGAAATAAATGTATATTAAAGTAAATAAATTTCCATCAATACATTTCACAAAGTGTAGTAAAATTACTTCATATCATTTGGCACAATAGGAATTTATGATGTCAGGGTAGGGAAGTTTGTCAAAAAAAAAAAAAAAAAAGTAAATTTCCATTATAATTACAGTGCAATTACCCAAGGTGAAACTGAATTTATTTTCTATTTTTTGCTAGTTGTTGTAGTAATACTATGTCAATTATTATATATCTAAATAATATTATTAAAATAACTAATTATATAAATTTGACTAAATAATACTGTACATAAAATCGGTCACTAGATGCTTGATGTTGTAGAATAACATTTATACACTTTCTGCTTCCTGTCTGTACGTGTATGAGCACTCTTGGTCTCTTTGAACTAGTCTGCTACTTTTCAGCCCACTGCTGTGACCTGCAGAAACCCACGTTTCTTTAATATAAGCAGCCTAGTGGATCACTAAAGAAAGAGGAAGTCTGCTTTTTCCCTGTAGCACCAAACTTTATCAGGGTTACATTCCTGCCCCTTCCGTTCTGTCTCAGGTGTCTCTCTACCTGCTCGCCCAAGGTTTTCTGCTATACAAGCAAAACCTCAGCAGAGTCTCAACTGGATTCTTCAAGTAAGTGCTACTGAACACTGAACTTCACAAACTTCAGTTCTGCTGTCAAATCACCCCTTATCAAATATTCCACCCTCTGGGTAAGTTTTGTAAGTTATAAATTTCAAATAGAGAAAACCTGGCTGGAGGGGGTCTGAATATAAAAATCGGATCTAATGGATGTTTGGAAATGTATTATACCTATGATTCATATTATTTTTTGCAACGTATGTACATTGCACAGAGTTACGTGTGGTGCATAATGTACTGTATATCACATGACATGCAAGTAAATCAACCACAATACAGTGCCCGACCACATCACTTTCCCCGTAGGAATTATACATATATATATATATATATATATATATGTATGTATATACATATATATATATGTATATATATATTAGGGGTGTGCAGCGGAGCCATTATTTGTATCTGTATTTGTATCTGTGACAATCTCAAAATTATTTGTATCTGTATTCGGATGGATCCGGAAGTGGGTGTGGCTTAAACCGGAAGTTCGTCAAATTACATGAAAATACCATTTTAAATGCAAATCTGTTCGTTTCGTAGTTTTCATTTGTATAACTAAAGAAAGTATTCTTTTTTTATTATAATTATGACTTTGTAAATATCTTCTATTTAAAACTATGTTGATCAAAAAAGAAAAATAACTTTATTCTTCTTGTTTTCCAGGGAAACTTTGTGTACAAATTTGTCAAGAGACAAGCATCCACAATCTTAAATAAGCGCACCAGTAGAAAAAAAGAAGCTGAAAAAAAAATAGAAATGGAAATGGAAAGAAAGTGTTCAGTACTCATAGCAGAATGACAATAAAGCTCGCTTGAACTTGAAGTAACTTAGAGATCAAGTGTTGCGGGAGTCATTTACGAGTATTTTATCAACAGAGCGCAACAAATCATTTGGATCCTCCAAAAACCTTGATCAAACATCGCTTTTCTTCGTCTTGTATAATTAAATGTAATGCCAATCACGAAAAGGGCTAATGTAATGCGTTTTTACAGTTGGATTTCGAAAAGGTTTGAAGTTAGGACCGTTTTTAGGATATTTTTGTCAAGTTAGTTGATATAACTCCAGACAAAGTTCTGATTTCTGAGAGCCTTTTTACATACCCACGCGGCTATTGATTTGCGCTCATTTCATTCATATGAGCTGGTTTACACTCATTCCCTTTACATCCAGGCCCATAGCCAGCTATGAGGTCAGACCTCCGTAAATGTTTCATGTTCAAAAGTAAAATTTGAAAACATATGAAAAATTATTTAAAATCATGCCATGAATAAATTCATGTGGCTGACTCGCAGCAGCTGCAAACGCAGGAGTGAAGGAGCTTGGCAAGTGCAGCCTCCACTCCGCTCCGCCATGTTGCCAGATCTAGTTATTATAAGCGTCGCTGGACTTGTTTTAATACTTAATGTTACAGCGTTAATAAAGTAATTAGGGCATTAATAAAGTGAGAAGATGAAGGTTAAGGTTAAAGATTCTATATCCTATTTGAAAAATACAAGATTTAAACTTATTTTGTTACATTTAGCAGGGAATTGGTTGTGTTTGTTTTTTGTAGCAATATCTGGCAACACTGCTTCACCGGCACTGACAGGCAGAAATCAAAAAAGGAGCGCGCAGATAGTTTATTGCTGAGGAGACCACATTCGTTAGGCATTCACCGTGATATGTACGAAAAAGCAGTACTAGCCATTATTATTGCACAAATCTTAACAACCTCACTAATGTAGTGCTGTTCCAGCAAACATGTGATTGTGTCTGCCGAATATTTTTTTCTGTTATTCGGATAAAATCGTTATTCGTTTTGAAACCATTATCCGTGCCTTTCCGAATAAGGTATGGGATGTGCCCGAATCCGAATACCCAACGCTATCTCCATGACGGCAGACCGTACGTATTTTTACGAGGAGTGGCGGAGTGCGCACCAGTCGTATGCGACCTCACTACGTTACGATTGAAATACGGTTTGTCTAAACTCCAGTGACGGGTAGGTTTAGGGGCGGGGTTAGGTGTAGGACATTCGTACAAATTCATACGAATTGCCAACTGCGTAAAATCTACGTACGACTTAGCAAAAATCGTATGAATTTGTACGGGAGTGGTCGATGCGGGTCGTACGAATTAGCCACCTCCGTAAAATATGTACGAATTGCCGTGGGAATCGGGGCTGGAATACCATGTTTCGGAAAGGGAAATAAAGCGTGTACAACGGAACCCCTAAAGGGAATAAATACGAGATGGGAGAAAAAAAATATATTTCAATGCTTTCTCGCAATTATATCATTGGGTAATTATACTGTATATAAATTGCGGCCATGAGGGACCTGCTATTAATATGCGGGGCATTGAAACTGCTTTTGAACGTGCGCTGGCTTGTTACTTTAACTTTTGAGATTCGCTGTGGCACTTACTCTGTGCATACTACTGAGCAGCAGTATTTACCACACATTTTACAAGATTAGATGTTTGTTGATGGTGCTCAGGATCTGCAAATCGTTCGCCATCGTCCTATCAGTCATCTCTCTTTACTCTGTTTATGTGGTAAGTGACATTTTATGTATTGTAATGTAACAGGCAACTGCTAGCAAACGGTTAACCATGTCCCTTTAGCGGCTCCGTAGAACGCGTTGTTCATTTTCCGTGCCTTTCCGAATACGTATTCATTATTCGGGCACATCCCTAATATACATACATATATATATATATATATATATTTGAAAACCACAAAAATACTGTATGAGGCTACATACTTTACAGCTTTAAAAGGTTACTCCACCCAAAAATGAAAATTTTGTCATTAATCACTTACCCCCATGTCGGATACGTTGTTTTGGTTCAAATCAAAGCAAATAGTAAAAAAGTAACAATAACGTAAAAGTAAATAAACGTAGAAAACGTATCCGCGTGGCGCAGCTGACACAAAACAGCATACGCTGTTTGCGTGCAGTGGATACTCTCCAAAATGGTGCTACAGTGACACGGAGGAGACAAATTGTTGAATAAAGTCGTTATTTTTGTTTTCTTTGCATACAAAAAGTATTCTCGTAGTTTCGTAAAATTGCGGTTGAACCCCTGATGTCACATGGATTATTTTACTGATCTCCTTGCTACGTTTCTGGATGTTGATCGTGTTAATTACATTGCTGTCTATGGGAGGGTCAGAGAGTTGTCAGAATGCATCAAAAATATCTTAATTTGTGTTCTGAAGACGAACAAAGCTTTTACGGGTTTGGAACAACATGGGGGTAAGTGATTAATGACAAAATTTTCATTTTGGGGTGGAGTAACCCTTTAATGAGAGAAAGTAGTTGAAGCTAAAGCATTATTTTGGCATGATCTGCTTGTCTCACTTCTCTAATTGGTAATATTTTGAAATATCATGGGTAATGTAGTTTTTTCACCAGAATTTCGATGTTAAACAAATAATTAAAAATAATAAGTTGGAAAAAATGCAGCCTTGTAGCTCACAGTCTCTCTGTTCAAAAATGTATGAGTGTGATATATTTAACAGTTCAATAAACAAGAAGTAAATATTGAGTAACTTACATTTTACACTCAATATTGACAGCAACTTTATGTATTTTTGCTCTGCCAATAAAAGCAGTTCAAAATGAAGGCAATGCAGAATCAACCACCATGTCTCAGAGCAACAAACACAGCAGTGGCATTCCTGAATGAATTAGGTTTCAAACAAATCGTTCCAGCAAATATTTCAATGACTTTTAAAGATGAAACATCAGTTTGTCTTGAATATGCAGACACAAACAAGTGCAGTAATACAAACACTAAAATGCCATTTTCACCTTATTTAATGTCCATCCAACAAAAGGTACTTTTTTATGTAACAATAACTAATCCAAAAAACTGGTAACACTTTATTTTAAGGTGTCCTTGTTACACGTTACCTGTACTTACTATTATAATAACAATAAACTATGCATAATTACATGCAAGTAACCCTAAACCAAACCGTGATCCTAACCCTAACCATAGAGTAAGTGCATGTAGTTAATTAATATTACTCAGTACTTAAATGTATAATTACACTGTAACAAGGACGCCTTAAAATAAAGTATAACCAAATCCCCATGAATTAAAATTAACCTATAAATGCAACACTAAATTTAACAAATAGACAATCCACAGATGTGAAATATTTAACAGGAGCTGAGAGTTTCTAAATTACTACCACCTCCATGAAATATTCATATTAAAACAAACGCTTTCATAAAGACAATGCACTTGTGTCAAGCTCTCAGATGCTTTTAACATCAACATTGTAGCTAACACTTTCAGGCACTTAAATGAAGACCTAAAAAAAGCAAATGTGCCACATTAAATAAGGTCCACGCTTGCAAACTGCACCAGAAGTTTGTCAGAGTGGATTGAATCAAAGCAGTGCACACTCTGCTCAAAAAAAGCTTGCCAAATGGACTGAACCCAAGGGACCACAGGTTTGTTACTGTTTCATGTTGTCTAGTATACTTGGACTTGTTCATGTAGAGTGGTTCTGAAAGGAGTTCCCACAGGACGTTGTGTATATACACATGTATTTAAAGGCGAGGAAAAGTGTGTGTGCTTCAATTTGACCCACATCTCTCTGTGTGTGTGCTTCTTACATACCTAACAGGACTGTTGCCTACATCTAGGTCCTCAGCTGTGACGGCTCCGACGATGATGCCCACCGGTGTGTCCTCGTATGTCTCCATGCTATAAGACAGCCGGCTGAAAACGGGAGGTTCCTCCACATCCAGAACATTCACTTTCACTGTGGCAGTGTCCTTAAAAGGTCCCAAATGTAGGAATCGATGATCAAGGACTGCGTTTGAAGCTTCTACTTTAAAGGTGTAGGCCTTTCTGGTCTCGAAGTCCAGACGCTGTAGAATGAATAATGAGACATCATCAGTCTTAAGACTGATCTCTGTTTTACTGTCATTTGTGGCAGCAGAGAGGAAGTGGTGTCAAATTGTTTGTAGCTGTATACTGTCAAAGAATAACAAAACACCACCAACTTTATTCGGGTCATAAAACCCGTGATCTAAGTAAAAATGCTTTCCACAACAGAGGGCTCATGCAGAGATCAGAAGCGAGGGGAACGGAAAGGAAAGGCTGCCGCTCACTCAACCCTGGAATCACAGGAGGGAGAATAAAGGAAGAGAAGAAGAAAGCAGGGAGAAAAGGCTTTGGCCAGTGGTTCTTGCATCACTGTGCTCATTCAGCCATATAAAGGCAGAATTTGGCACAGTCACACCTGAAAAGCAAAGAGTTGTGGCAGCTAAGCACAACCAAACAGACTGCAGATTTCAGAACTTCAGCAACAGCATTAAAAAGTCAGATTAATCCATGCTGAAAATGAACACGCTACTTAAACCATGGACATTCTCAGTCTCATCGCCGAGTATTTATCTGCGTTTAGCACTCCCCTAGCACTAGCTGCTTTACCGTGCCATTCCGTGTTTATGTTCTAGCTCCAGTATTTGTATAGCGTTTATCACTCTCCTAGCGATAGCTACATTACGGAGCCCCAGTCCAAGTCATAGTCATAGTCTTGCCTTGTCCTGTGTTTTGATTCCTTCCCGTGTTTCTTGGATTTACCCTTAGCCTTGCCGTTTGGACTCTGTTCGCTCCTCGTTTGGATTATTGCTTTCGTTTCTGGATTATCTCTCTGCCTTGCCCCTTTGGATACTGTTCGCCGATCGTCGACCCACGCTTGCTGTGGAATTACTCTGTGCCTTGCCCTTGCCATACCTGTTTGCCATTGTTCGACCCTGCCTGTTTATTGACCATGTTTTATAATAAAGCTTTGCATATGGATCCGCACGTCTCACGTCTCATCTGCCCCGTAACAGATAGATAGATAGATAGATAGATAGATAGATAGATAGATAGCGTCAAACCAAAATTTATTCAGACACCTTCAACTTTTCTCACATTATCACAGTTTATTAGCTATAGTTTAGAAAATGGTAATAAAATATCTTAGGATCTCAAGAGTTAAACTGTGTCAGAACAAATTCATCTTGACAATCACAAATGAATTAGTCAAACCAAAATTTATTCAGACACCTTCAAAATTTCTCACATTATCACAGTTTATTTGCTACAGTTTAAGAAATGGTAATAAAATATGACAAGAACTCAAGAGTTAAACTGAGTCAGAACAAATTCATCTTGATAATGTCAGATAACTTTGATAAAAAAGGTATGTAACAAAACATGGTCAGGTCAAAGTGTCAAATCAAATTTTTGGTCCCAAATTTTTATCAATTTTACTGGTAGTCCACTGTATGAGGACTTTTTGGGTATATTATGTCACAGTTTACTTGATTTTGATATCCTCATTTACATAAATGAACTATAGTGTCCTGCACCCACTAATTAAAAAAATATCAAAAATTATATCTGGTGTCTGAATAATTTTTGGTTTGACTGTGTATGTATGTGTGTGTGTGTGTGTGTGAGAGAGAGAGAGAGACTTAAAATAATTTATAATTAATGGCTTAGGAATGGAATGGCAAACAAAGCATGACAGTATGGAGCAAGAAAATTAGCTCAATTAGCTTTGTTCTTTCTCAGAAAATAAGAACGACTTCAGAAAATAAATGATAAATCATGTCCTGCTGATTAGTTTTTCCACTAATAGTTGCCTGATTGCCTGTGTACGATTATGGCTTGTAAAAATGTTACAAAAAAAAGTTAACCTAGAAATGTGCTTCATGTGCTAACATCTACATTAATTGATTTTAATCGTCTGTTTAAGCCTCAAATATTATTAACCACTCTTCTTAATCAACTTCAAAACAGTAGGTTACAACTAAAGTGGGTTAAATAAGGCACAAATGGCTATAATGACAAAAAAACAAACAAAACAAAACAAACAAAACAAGAACACACAAAACAAAACAAAACAAAGCAAAGCAAAATAAAGCAAAACAAAACAAAGCAAAGCAAAACAAAAAGCAAAAAACAAGACAAAACAAAACAAAACAAAACCCTTAAATACGCAGTGTTAAAAAGACTTAAAAAGGTCTTGTTTTGCTCATGAAAGTGTTCGAATTTGCAACAGAATCAATTCTTGATGCACATTTTTGATAAATCTTTAGCATCTTTATCAACAGATTTTAGATTAGTTCTAAAAAAAATGAATTATTCATTTTCAGCACGCCTCGCACAAATAATTCCACACCAGAATGCAGTGTGTTGATCTGAAAAGAAAAAAAACTTTTACTGCACTGGGGTTGGTTAATGACTTTAACCGAGTGTAAAAAGAACAATTTGTCCCAGTCTGTTGCAAGCCAAAAACAATAGACATAAGTCTTCCAGAACAGCTTAGGGAATATAAGTCCTCAACAACGTTAAAAGAGACACTTTCATCAAAAAAAGACCGATTACAAAGACAACTTACTCTTGTCATTGTCAGCCAAGATTTTTTCAAAGACCTTAATACTACTTAAAAAGCATCAGCTTTATGTCTACACCACACTGCTGTTCTGCAGGAGGTCTTATCACTGGTGACAGCAAATAATAATTATGTCAGCCATTGTCATTTCAAGCTAGCGTTGAGATACGTGTCTGCCTCGCTGTCTGCTATAGCACTGACCATGCTGAAAGAATAACAACCTCAGACATGGCAGGACGGCGAGCCAGCTGGCCAGTCTGAAACACACAGTGGCCCCTGTATCGCAACTTTTGGACATTGTTAAGGGGGTAAAGCCTGTAGCATTAAAGCTTAGCTCACAAGTGACCTTAGAGGGAGAATACAATCAATCTGATTTATATTACAAACCCACTGGTTTTAGTCCAAACAAGTCCTGTTTCTGTTCTTTCTGTGCGTTTGTGCTTCTGTAACAGAGTCACATTGGACACCTTTAGATGGCACTGTTTATCTAGTCGTTTCAGAGTCTTCTGAGGATTTTCCTCTGAGAATTTACACAAAGGCCTTTTTCTCTCTACACTCCATTCAAAAGAGAATGCTAATCAGATGCTAGTCCATAGAGTTGTTTTGTTATTCACTACAGTGCACATACCAAAACTTTAATTAATTCCCCTACTAATTGACATTTATTCATGAATTCTTAATTGCACTTCTACACTGTAAGTTGTGAAGTATTTGAAATCCGTTCCAACTTTGAATTCTCGTTTCCTCAAAGAAATATAAAGGCATTTTGAAGTTGTAAAGTACATTAAGGCAAAGGCAACCCACTTTTTTTACAATGAACCCCCCCCCCCCCCCCCCCAAAACAGCTTTTATTAGGCGACTGAAATGACCAGATATGGCCGGAATCTTCATCTCGTACATGATTTTTCAAAACTACTGTTCATTCTACTGTACATGCAATTTTTTTTTTCAATGAAGAAGGATTAAGATAATCCCATATGTTGCAAGAGCAAAGTTCACTTTTCAATCCTTTTGTTAATATAGAGACAATTATCCCTTCAACCCATTACCTTAGTAGATCCTCTTTATGCTCAAAGCAGCACTGAGCCCATAAAGCCACGAGACCCCAAATGTTCAGCCTCAGCGTTTCAGAAAAGTCCCTGTGTAGCAGAGCAGGGCCATGATGGAACAGCTCGTCAAAGAGAAATAAAGGGAGAGGGAAGTCTGTTATTGAGGACAGAGGGAAGAAGGGGCATTGTCATTGACCCTCCTCCATGCCCCACGGTGAGGATCCCACATATCCATTTCCAGACTTTTTTTTGGGTCACCAGATATGGCACACCCATTTTGCAATGTAAGGACTAATGTCACTTTGTCCTGTGCAGCCTCGGCTTGGGGAATAAAAGAGTGAAAAATAAAAGAGGGAATAAAGGACGGCAAAATATTTTCACTGCGCCTTTCATTACCTACTGTTGATGAATTTTAAAATTATGAATTGTGAGGTGATTCCACAAATAGGGTACAAAAAGACTTTAAATATATATTTAAAGGCTGTTTATTTAATTAAAAATTAACTATTATTAGTTGAACATTAACATTTCTAATCATAAATATATTTTCACACTGAATTGCCAAAATTGTATGTTAAATATTTGTTTAATGCCATATTTTTACTAAGTACTATGGAAGAAGTCAAGTATGATAATTATTTATAAATTATTTTTAATGCAATAAATGGAAATAATATTTACAGAAATGAATGAACACACACACATTAGTACATGTCTAACATTAACATTAATTAAAACATCATCATTCAAAAAAAAGTAAAAATAGGTTAAAGGATGCACATTCATCCAAATTTAACTCAGTAAGGACATGGTTTGAAGTTAGTAATAAAAAAAAACTTAAGATAAGTAGCTAATAAAACATATAGCTATAGCTATTTGTATTTAGTTACTTTTCATTTAAAGGGTTACTCCACCCCAAAATGAAAATTTTGTCATTAATCACTTACCCCCATGTCGTTCCAAACCCGTAAAAGCTTCGTTAGTCTTTAGAACACAAACTAAGATATTTTTTATGCATTCTGACAGCTCTCTGACCCTCCCATAGACAGCAATGTAATTAACACGATCAACATCTAGAAACATAGCAAGGAGATTGGTAAAATAATCCATGTGACATCAGGGGATCAACCGTAATTTTACGAAGCTACGAGAATACTTTTTGTACGCAAAGAAAACAAAAATAACAACTTTATTCAACAATTTGTCTCCTCCGCATCACCGTAGCACCATTTTGGAGAGTATCCACTGTGCGCAAACAGCGTATTACATTGCTGTCTATGGGAGGGTCAGAGAGCTGTCAGAATGCATCAGAAATATCTTAATTTGTGTTCCGAAGACGAACAAAGCTTTTACGGGTTTGGAACGACATGGGGGTAAGTGATTAATGACAAAATTTTCATTATGGGGTGGAGTAACACTTTAAGGTTAGATTATGTTATCTAACATAAACATATTTCTAGTGCTAGTGCTTTTTAAATGGCAAAAATAGCACCAAAGTGTACCATATTTGTGGAACATACCATGAAACAAAGCATAACCCACCAATGCTTTCATATTCTTCATATGCATCTCTCCATCTGCTCTAGAGAGAGATGAATAGCAGCAGTGGACTGTCATTATGTGTCTGCAGACTACACTAGCTTTGAGTAATGAAAGAGTAACCTCTCTACTCCCTGGAGGACAAGAGCACTCCAACCTCATCCGCACGCCTTTACCAAGGCATTTGTTTCAGCTAAGCACTTACCGCACAGCCAGCAAGTCTGTGATTGGCCATGTAACGGGGTGTCTGAGGGGATTTCTACTTGTCACGTCACATCAAGAGGTAGATGCTTTGATGGCCATGGGTGCACTCATTTATTCATGTCCACTAAATATAAAAATATTGGACTCTTACTTGGGGAAACTCAAACAATGTATTTTTCAATCCCCTGAGAGGTCATCACCCTCAATACGTTTCTTTATTTCACATGTTGGCAAAACAGGAATGGGAAATCAATGTTCTAAGGACAACCGCAAACCATATAATGAATTGATAAGTCCAAGAGCAGGCATTGCGTAGTGTGGGTTAAGCATTCGCGCTTTTATGGCTTTATGCATTATTCATTCGGGATGCTATGGATGGCCATCCAGTAATAAGATATGACTCACCTCGGGGTAAACACACACAAGCCCCTGAATGAAGGAGCACGAGGGGTTATTGCTATCATTCTTGAATTCACGTGTGTTTGAAAAAGAGATGCAAATGGCATTGTGATTTGCATCTGATGTCATCCAGCCTTAGCCAGCATATAAATATTGCCTAAAAAAAACATCCAAATACTGTCAAAGAATTCACTTACTGTGCAGTAAAGGAGCTCCAGTTTCATGTACAATAATGCATAAGCTATATGGAACTGTATGAACTATATTCACTCACTTTTGCTTAAGAAAGAAATTTAAATAAAAATGATACAATCAGTAAGTCATGGCGACATGTTTTTCCATGACTTTATTTCAGCAAATTAATTTAACCAATTTCTACTTTTTTTTTTTTTTAAGTTATAGAGACTGAACCGGATTTAAGTCAGTTTGATATCAGTTAAGTTGAATTGAGTTGTCCAGACAATTTTTAATTTAAGTTTTTTTTTTTGTTTTTTAAGTTTTATAACTTTCTCCTTTCATTCATGTTCATATATATTTAAATATGACACATCAAAACAACAGAAGAAAGAAAATCAGGTTTGGAAAGACCATCCCTTTAATGCAAAATGTCTGTGTTGCTACATGTTAAAAAGAAATAAATATTAAATCATTTTTTTCAGTTGTTTTCATCATTGATAATATGGTAACACTTTACTTAAAGCCTTTATGTATGATGCATAATAAAGGGTTATTAAAGGGTATAATGCATTGTAAGTATGCATAATGTGTTGTAATACATTATATATTATCGTAAATAATTATAACTGAATTTAAAATGTAGAGTAACAACAAATTGACAAGTGTTATAATCTGTTAACAGTGGTTAAAATTATCCATGAGATTGTACAATCCATAAGGTACATTACAAAGCATTATTAATGCGTTAAAGCTTCTTTTATAATACATTATACATAAAGGCTTTAAGTAAATTGTTACTGACAATATTAATAAATGTCTCTTGAGCAACAAATAAGCATAATAGAATGATCATGTGACTGCAGACTGGAGAAATGGCTGCTGAAAACTCAGCTTTGCAATCACAGGAATAAATTGCATTTTAAACACAACAGTTATTTTAAATTGTAATAATATTTCATAATATTAGAATAATATTACTGTTTTCACTGCATTTTTCATCAAATAAATGTAGTCTTGGTATGCATAAGAGACTTCTATTAGAAGAGAACTGAACTGGGCTGGATGATGACATAATCAACATAACTGAAAAACTGACTGTTTGCTATTGTCCTCTTGCATTATTGACATTATTTTCCTGTTTAACAATGTAAAGTTGCTTTGACTCAATCTGTATTGCATAAAGCACTACTGTATATAAATAAAGGTGACTTGACTTCTTTCAAAGATATTAAAAAATCTTTCCGAGCCCACACTTCTGAACGGTAGTGTAAATATAAACATGGTCACATGCCTATAAATGACTACAGGAAGCCATACGCTACCTTTTTCAGTATGACCGTTCCCTCTTGAGTGTTCTTATTGCTGTAAATATCAAACATGGAGCCTCCGTCACCAGGAACGATGCTATATTCCACTTCAGCATTCTTCCCAGAATCCAGATCATGAGCTTTGACCCTCCCCACCGACGAGCCCACAGGTGAAGATTCAGGAACGCGCAGATGAAAGATACCTGTTGAGATTCACAAACACCTTTCTCAGTGATCAAACTCTCCCCTCAGGAAAAGACGTAAGACTTTACATTTAGAAATTACTCTGAGAGGTAGTTAACAATAATCATCCACTAATCACTTCAGCAGCTCTGGAGAAAAGTCCTAGAATGCTAATCATATTTGCAAATTCAACTCTATTTAGTTGTTTGTGTTTGGCAAGAGCCCTTGAGGATGTAATCATGGCCAATTGTAAATCTGAGGTTCTTCTCAGGTCATGCATTACTGTTTTGAAGACAGCCCCTCTTTGTTATCAGAGCCAGCCATTAACTGAATTAAACTATTCAAATAATGGACTCATGTTTAAGGTTCCAAAGAGCAAAGCAAATATGAAATCAGATTAAATTCACATTAAGATAAACCCCAGGGATAAACTGCTGCTGATATAGAAATGCTGACAGTAATACTGTAAGCCTCTGTGCGCTCTATAATGATTCCTGCACATCTGCTTTTGAACATACTTTTAGAAAACCTTGGTGGGTTGTCGTTGACATCACGGAGAGTGATATTGATGGTTGTGGTCCCAGCTAAACCCCCGAGCTGGCCGCCCATGTCCTTAGCCTGTATGACCACCTGGTACATTTCTTTAACTTCCCTATCCATGTTGGGTAAGGCAACTCTAATGATCCCTGATGCAGAGAGAGAGAGAGAGAGAAAGAGAGCATGTGAGAACATATACATTTCACCATAAATAAACTGATAGAGAGAGAGAGAGTTAATATGTAAATAATGGTAACAAAATAATAATAATAATAATAATAATAATAATATATACTGTATACATGTACTCCATTTTTTCAAGTGTAATCAACAAGTATAGAATTTGTATGAATCAAAAAAAATTGTTTTAGTTTAGTTCTAGTTTTTTTTTTTTTTTTTTTTAAGGTTTTTGGGTTCTGTCCCAAAGAGGCTGCCAACTCTCACGCATTCAGCGTGAGACTCACGCAATTGACACTTTCTCACGCTCTCACGCCACACATCCATTTTCTCACGCAGTCAAAAGCACCCTCAGTTAAAACTGTAATAATAGGATATTGGCAAAACTGATTTGGTAAAAGTTCCAGTGCGTATGTGTTTGCGCTCTAGAAAGCGCTAAAAGATTCTATTTACTGTACAATATGTTTTCGTCGCGCAGAGCAATGTAGCCAATCACAGACATATCTGTTGATTTCTTTAACACATGTGATTGGTCATTGCGTTCAAGTTAGTCTGAATTCACTCACCTCTAAACGCCGGATTTTTTTTTCCTGCACACTTGCGAATCCTCTCACTGTAAATAAGAGGTTCACTGATTACAAAGGAACTTTGTGAGATCGCGATGAACTGAAGTGACACCTTTTTAGTGATTATAAAGGAAGGGCTATTTGCGCACTTCTAGTCTACATATAATCCATTCAGAATTTGAATAAAAGTTTTGTTTTTCGTCCTGCTAACGGCCATATACCCTGTACAAGCAGCAAAGTTTCGGGAGTGACATATGAATCCCTCATGAATGAAGGATTCATTTTCGAATGGGAGAAAAATATTATTTCTCCGAACAGATGTTCAAGCAATGCAGATTAATAGAGAAAAACTTTAATTTTCACGTCAAAATATTTTTAAAATGCGGTTGCAATTATTTATAAAAGTAGCTAATGACTAGTAAATCTTGCAATTATTTCACTTTACATTTATTTATAATAAGACGTTTGTCAACCTGTTTTCAAAGAAGGTGGGGTTTTCCGTCAAAATAAAAGCTCAACTGCAGTTTCCGCCAAAATAAAAGCTACAGGTTTATCTCTTGCAAGCAATGACTAAATTTAACAGACGCACACAAAGAAAATAGTTCACGGGTAGAGCAAGCTCACTGTTTATTTGAAAAAAATAAAAAAATAAAAAAATATTGGGGTGGAGGTTTATTTGATTGTATTTCTGAAGGGAACTGACTTCAGTGAAGCTTCGATGGCATTTTCCCTCTTATAACTGTTGTTCCATAAGCGCCACCTGCTGTCAGAGAGTGAAATACAGCCTGCCTGCCTGCCTGCTGTTTTTGTTTTATGCAGTTTTTAGCATAATTTCACAATGCTGAAGTCAGACCATTATGTTTTTGCTTCAAATGTTGATGACAAAATCAAAAAAAACTTCTCATGCTACATGTGTAGCATCTTTGTTTGTATCGTGATTAAAATGCAGTGCTTGTTTCTAATTATTATTATTTTTTAATTATTATCATTAAATATGCTTATTTGTTGTAGTAGCAGCAACTGCAAATACAGTTTCATGGCCAGGAAATAAATATTTTTAGGCCCTGCATTCAAGTGTAGAAATTAAGACAAAAGTATTGTAATTTCCCTATTGTAGAATAAGGTAAAATAATATACCTGTGAAATACTCATTTTAATTTATTTTACAGAATTGTTTTCCAATATTACTGTCATAGGAATAATAATATAAAATTATTATTATTATTATTATTATTATATAATTTGTCTGGCTTCCAAATTCACCTGTGTGAGTGTAATTTAGACTGAGACACTACATCACAACTAAAAAGAGGATTGAGTCCCCTTTAAACCTCAAGAACAAGTCAGTTCACTAGCTTTATTCTTTGTTTAATTTGCACACTGAACCTGTGTTGGAGCTCTTAATTTTGAACTTTCAAAGTGCACCAGATAGATGAATTTAACTTTAAAATGTACAAAATTTTCTCCCAGGGGGCATGCCCACGGACCCCCCTAGAGGGACCGCTGTAGGACTTCTCACTCCAATCTGAACTCAAAAGTTGGCAGCCCTGGGTTTAACCATTTACTTTTTTCCATGGAACGCATTTGTCCGTGTTTCACTCCATCTCGAATCACGTTCACGGAAAGCGCTCGAGAAACAGTATCTCTTCCGCGGCTCGGTACGCTTTCAGCTCGTTTTTTTTTTTTTTTTTTTTTTGTAAGAGCGACATTCACGTTACATGATTTGGCTGATTTTTACATAGAGAGCGTGACAGCGCAACGCATTAAAAGAAATTATCATTCATGTTTTCATAACTGCTGGCCAAATTCAAAAACGAAACTAAAATTAAAACATCTTTGAGAGCAAGGGGGCCCCCTGGTGTTTCGGGGGCCCTACGCAGCTTGCGTATTCTGTGTATAGGGAGGATCGGCTATGTGTACAAAAAGTATTATCGTAGCTTCATAACGTTACGGTTGAACCACTGATGGCAGATGAACTATTCTGACGATGTTTTTTATACTTTTCTGTGCCTTGACAGTGCAAATTGCTTGGCAGTCAGTAGGACAGTCACAAGCCTCCCGGTTTTTATCCAAAATATCTTAAATTGTGTTCCAAAGATAAACGAAGCTCTTACGGGTTTGGAATGGGTGTGTACACATCCTGGAAAGTGAAGCCGTGGGCTCTTTGATCGCCCCCTGGTGGCTGGCTGCAGTAGAGGTCATAAACCTCCATGTAAACAAATGGGACTTGCGTCAAAATAAAAAAATAAATTACACTTCCAATACAATTTTTCGAAATATGGTTTTGGTCATTTAAGGTAGTTGTTATCACGCTGATATATGGTCAATTATTTTGTTTTTGTGATAAGTTTGATTTAAGCTAGTAATTTGATACTATAAAAACGGGGTGTGTCATTATGGTTGATTGGGTCTGCGGGAGTTTGGGCGGGAGTTTGATACCGCGCCTCCACCTCACGACACTACTGCGCAGACTCTGGCTCCAAACAAATCTCTACTGCGCAGACTCTGGCTCCAAATGACGTCATTTACTCACGATGGCAGCGGCCATACTGAGATGAACTGGCTTCAAATTTCTATAGTGGAAGGAAATGGAGACGCGTCGTCCATCTTTTTTACAGTCTATGGTTTGGAACAACATGGGGGTAAATGATTAATGACAAAAAATTCATTTTGGTGTGGAGTAACCCTTTAAATGTTTCTGAAAGTCCCTTATGTTCACCAAAGCTGCATTTAATTGATAATAAAATACAGTGAAACAGTAATATTTTGAAACATTATTACAATTTAAAATAAGTGCTTTCTATTGTAATATATTTTAAAATATAATTTATTTCTGTGATGGCAAAGCTAAATTTTCAGCAGCCATTACCCCGTTCTTCAGTGTCACATGATCCTTCAGAAGTCATTCTAATATGCTGATTTGGTGCTCAAGAAAAATGTATTATTATTATCAATGTTGAAAACAATTGCACTATTTTTTTAAATTTTGATACCTTTTTATGTATTGATGACTAGAAAGTTCAAAAGTACAGCATTTATTTGAAATAGATTTTTTTTTTGTAACAATGTAAAAGTGTAAAAGTGATCAACTGAGTGCAAAAAAAAAAAACCTTATTAAAACAAATTAACTGAGCCTAAAATTATAAACAGTAAACATACTTCCCTACTACAGATGAATGTTGCACTAAAAAAACAAACAAACAAAACTAGAAAATGCATTCTTGATCTAATAGTTGCCTAGTTTTTATGCAAAATACAAAGAGTAGTGACATTTATTTAAAACAATTTTGTAAACTTAACGAACAGTGAAAGTCATGCAAACTGTTGCCTTCAGTTCAACAGTTCGGACAGTGATGTACAGCAAGATGATTCTCACAGTTTGATGCTCTTCTGATGGACATAAAAGACCTACAGCAATATGAAGAATTGAACAGGCCATCATTAATCTATGCTGCAACACTTTTGTGAGCTGTCTCATGAAAAGGCGAACCTCTGACATTCTTCTAAAGACTAATCAATCCTAATAGTTCCCCTCTCAGAGAAGCTACTTTTTGATCAGGAGATGATGGCATGAATAAAATGCCAAAGGCAAAGCAGCAGAAAGGCTTTGGGCAGAAGGGTGTGATGAATTCTGAAGAATGCAAAAGATTATGTGTTAAATACAACAAACCCCCAAAAATAAATCGTTCACCTGTCTTGGGGTCAACAGAGAAGTAGGGTTGCCCATGAAGGATGCTGTACACAATCCGCGCACTGTTTCCATAAGTAGGGTCATCAGCGTCAGTGGCGGTTATTTGCGTCACATATGTGCCTGATTACAAACATGAAAGAGACCATAAGAGGCAATCAATTGACACTAGAATTGCCACATGCAGACAATAATGATACATGCAGACCATATTTAGAATCTTGAGACACTTCTCAATAAATGCAATTGTACTTATGATCATACTGCAATTGTAAACAAACATACATTGTGTAACAGTCTTATGGTTTAAGTTTGTCTCAATTTGTTTAATCATGTGTCAGCCAGAGGAGAAAAGGCTCCTTGCTGAGTCTTGGTTCCTCCAAGGGTTTCTTCCTCATCAGCTTAAATATCTCAGAGAGTTTTTGCTTGTCACTGTCGCCTATGGCTTGCTCACTGGAGGTTGTAAAGCTGCTTCAGAACAGTGTATATTAAAAGCAGTATACAAATAACAAGTATACAAATATACAGTATATGGACATCTTAATGATTTAATCCAGTTGTTTCGATCAGACCCATTGCCACAATATAAAATCAAGCACCTAGCCATGCAGTCTGCATTTACAAATTTGTGAAAAAAATGGGTTGTTCTGAAGAGCTCAGCGAATTAAAGTGTGGTACTGTGATAGGATGCCACCTTTGCAATAAGTCTGTTTTTGAAATTTCATCACTGCTATATATTCCACAGTCAACTGTAAGAGGTATTACTGGAAAGGGAAAGCATTTAGGAAGAGCTGCACCTCAGCCATAAAGCAGGAGATAAAGTCACAGAGCAGTGTGACCGAGCGCTGAAGCGCATAGTGCGTAAAAGTCACAGACGCTCTGCTGATTCTTTAGCTGAAGAGTGCCTAACTTCCACTGCATTAATATCAGCACAAAAACTGTATGGCAGGAGTCTCACATCACCAAGTAGAATGGCAAGTGTCGAATGAGGTGGTGTAAAGCTGGGGTTCTCAACTCTGGCCTTCGAGGTCCACTTTTTAGTTTAGCTTCAACCTAGGGGTGGGCAATATACTGGTAGACACGATTAACTAGTAGAAATTTGTCAACCAGTAGAGATATTGGACTATCATCTCTAACGTGGTTACGCGCTGACGTGACGTTGCTGTGCTACGTGGTCATGAAAACGTATCGTTTGGACGTGTTTTTAAGCATTGAGGTTTAAAAAACAAATTATTTTAAGCCATTGAAATGCAATCAGCAGCGAAAGAGAACTCATTTCACTATATGCACGTGCTGTCTGAGTGGCTGTTTCTGAGCGCTGTCAGAGAGGCGCTCAAGATGGTGTTCATAGACTGCGAGAGTATTGAGTGTATTGAGTATTGCTGCTTTATAGGCCTTGAATGGTTAAATACACACACTTGTATGTGTGCAAGTATCCTCCTAAACACAGTAATTCAGGTCTTAATTGAAAGCAAACAGCTGAAAAAGAAAACATATGTGTAACACTATACTGTAACCGGGAATCTCTTAAAGTGACAGCAGTCTAATATTCCTGCTGTCTGTCTTTCATGTTAATCAAACAACAAAAGAGAGAAAATTTATCATTTCTCTTGACTAAATAACTTTTGTAACTTTAATAATATGAAATATATATTTAATTTACACAGTGAAGAATATGCAGTGTTTTATACATTTGATTACATTGTACAATGCATGTAGCATTTCTTATTTATTTGTTCTGCTGTAGTTTTTTTTATTTTTTTGTCCTATTGCTTGTAATTAGTTTCCTATTCTTTTTTAATCAATGACAGTTTACTTGTTTTCAGTGAGCTTGAGGTTTTTTTTTATGCTAGTATTAGTATTTTTGTGACATTGTTACTGTTGACTAGAATTCTGAAATGTATATGGCATCAAAAATGTTGATATCATAAAGACCTTATTTAAAGCAAAAATAACTATATTGTGATATATTGTTACAATGAAAAAATTACTCATATTGTGATGCAAGATTTTGGTCATAACACCCACCTCTACCCCAACCCTAATAAACACACCTGAACAAGCTAATCAAGGTCTTCAGGATCATTAGAAAGTTACAGGCAGGTGAGTTTGATCAAGTTTGGAGCTAGACTCTGCAGGAAAGTAGACCTTGAGAGCCAGAGTTAAGAGCATGACATGACTGGATGCATGTTCTATTCAGTGACGAATCATGCTTCTCTGTTTGGCAGTCTGATGGGCTAGTCTGGATTTGGAGGATGCCAGGAGACAGTTACCTGTCTGACTGCACTATGCCAACTGTAACGTTTGGTGGAGGAGGGATAATGGCACTGTTTTTCAGAGGCTGTGCTTTTTAGGGATGTATTTAGAAGGCAATGTCATTATAGTCCCTTTTGGTGAAATGGTCAGGTGTCCCAATACTTTTGTCCATATAGTGTATAAAATGATGGGTTTTATATAGGTTTTAATTTAAATATGTACTTCACCACATTAGATAGCACTATGATTTCATATAAATATGAATATATAAAGACCAGAGAAACATCTTTTTGCACGTTTTATCTAAATGCCATAACTTGATCTTTCAATGGTGATGTATGCTGGACTTTTCCAGTCATTTAGATTGCTTAAAACCTGCCCCTTCTCTGTTGACTGCAAACTGGCATTCATTTTTGAGTGCAACATCTCAAAATCCAATAAACAACCTATTTTCCAGCCCTACATTTTTTTTTTCTTTTGGGATAATCTGTTACACTTGAAAGTGCATCACAATAGACCTTAGTCTGGGTAGCACCATATTTAATTTTTGATAGGAATGAAAATGAGGCACTGAGGGTACAGTGGTAGAGGTACAGTGCGTTTAATGGACTGTACTGTTGTTTAACAAAATACTGATTGGCTTCCAAAACATCTTTCTGGAAGAAAAAAGTAAATAAATCTGTAGACAAAAACTCCATAAAACAGTTTTATGGAGGATCAAGGGCCTTTATGCAGTGCATGCCATTGTAAAGATTGTCTGTCCCTCACAGTCTTGATTTCACCTGCATTAAATTCAACAAGACGGCTAAGACCTGACTAAGGAAATATTTCAAGAAAATGTTTGCTAATTCAGTTTTTATTGTGACTACATATTGCTCAGTTCTCCTATTCTCTTAGCATTTTTGTCATACTTTTGATATTTATATCTTTTCTTGCAAATGCATGTACAAAAAATATGAGTAAATGGGAGTAGGCGGCATACTGTCTCATCTATTGCTCTAGGATGCAAATCTAAAAATGGGCTTCAAATAATCAATTCAAAATTTTGTTTAGGAATATAAGAGTCAGAACAGTTGTGAATGCTTTCCTAAGGGGGAAACGCATTGTTCCACAGCATTTGCTGTAAGATTAAGCATGTGGGATTAGTTATCAGACTGGCTGGCCAGCTGGTCCCCAGCCTGACCAGCTGAAACGTGCCCAAAATCCTTCTAAAACCATCAAAACAGACCAGCTTAACCAGGCTGGGAGACCAACTAACCACCTTAAGCTGGTTTAAGCTGTTTTTTCAGCAGGGATAAATCATTGTAGTTAATTACTAGCAGCAACAGACTAACGTCTAACGTCTTTTACTGACCTTGAATATGTATGTGGACAATAAAGAAGAAGAGTTCAGATCGTCACATCAAGAATGAACGGCTCTCATCTTACTTTAAAGCAACATGCTTTGAGGCCAGGATTTTCTCAGAGTATCAAACACCCAACCATCTGGGACATAATGAGAAGTGAACTCACCGACGGGTGACATCTCTGGGACGCTAGCCGAGTATGGGCCTTCCAGGAACCTTGGCTCATTGTCATTGATGTCCTGGACTTTGATAATAAACTCCGACTCAGGCTCTAAGGGTCTGCCTGTGAGCACGTCCACAGCCTGCGCTCTCAGTGTGTAATAAGGCTTCTCTTCTCGGTCCAGGCTCCTTAAGGCATGGATGTCTCCAGTGCTTGGCTCGATCGTGAAAATAGAGCCAACTCCTTCACCTGAGAGTGTGTACTTCACCATACTAGCTCCCTTATCCAGGTCAGAGTGAAGCTGAAATGTGAAAAGCGACAATGAGAAATCTCACTGGGAGCTGTTGAGTAAATACTCATTACTGTATTTACCTGTAAACATATGCAAAAACATGCAAATCAACAAACAAAAACCAGACACATTTGTGTTATAAGACATAATCATTTATAAAACACAAATCTAGCATATCCAATGAGACTATGACAAATTATTCTAATCCATTTACTAAATCAAATTTGGCCTATCCAAACCAATCCTACAGTATTTCAGTCTCTGATCATGTGACTATGTGTTGGCTAGCGGTGTGGGTGGCATATTATTACCCATACAGACTGAGGATGTCCAAAGAGGATTGATGTGGATAACTCTCAGTTATTTATTTTCTGTTAGCGGCTCAACAACATTGATTTATTTACAGCACAGATATTCTTCAGCTGAAAATATAATGGCTTTACTGGAGGTTTTTTTTTTTTTTTAAAGATAAAAAACTGCTAAATAAAAGATTACAAAACATAAGGACTCTAAGATTTAGAGTGTTGCAGAAACTGTTATCTTTTCAACTCAGAGGAAGCATAAGGAAACAGCAAATTCTTCAGCTGGGGTGAAACTGAGTTTGACTGGAAAGGAAAGATTAAGTTTGAAGTTCTGGAATTAATACTCCGAACGGAAAAAAAATAAATCACTGATGTAATGTGAAAGGATGCACAATGTTCAAACGGAGGAGGAACTCTGTCCTGCTAAATCCGGTTGTCCTGCCAAGTAACTAATAAAAATAATGCATTAGGTAGGGTACAACAGGCCATCAAATGATTCACTTTAGCAGATAGCAGATAATCCATGAACTACAACCCAGCCTTGATAGAGCTAATCTGTGTCGAGTTAGTTATTTATATCACTAAACTTTTATGAATGCCAATGAGGCCAGTAAATTAAAAATACACTATCCTAAATTGGTGACCTCCAATGGACGTATAGCAGTGGTGCATGGTCTCACAGAATGTGTTTAGAGGTAAGGAGGAGTCTTAGTGTTGACAGTAAAATACCAAGAACAAAGGCAAGGCTATCAAGAAGAGTTATTTTCTACTGAAAAGGTCATAGTTAGAAAGAAAATGTGACAGTGGGGTAATATATCCTTACTGCAAAGGGCAAACAAGAAGTGTAACTTGCTTCACAGGGAAAAATAAAGACAAAAAGAAAACTTGCAGAAATGTTTGATAAGGTACATTGGTAATTTTGTCAGCATTAAAGAACATGTAAGAAATTCTCTGACTGTTAGAAATGAAAATGGTTAGTTTGAAATCACAATTTGTATTTCAGAGGACAATTCTTATTCTATTTAGGTCTAATTGTTGGTGTATCTGGAATAATAATTATAATTTATGAGTAAAATAAGTGGAATAACTCCTCAAAATGTTCAAATTAGAATCCAATTAAAGGCTTCCTTGTGACAACCTCTGAAACATTATATATTTGACCACAACCTGCAAATAGGCTCTTCGGACTACTTCACCAGTTACCACTGAAAGTTATACAATCTACTATTTTTCTACAATTTACTTCTACTGAGAAAGAAATGATTGTTTAACCAAGCACCCAACATTCTCAAACTTCAAATATTGTTGCAGCTGATGGATAGTCAGACTGACATTTATTCAAAGTGACCCATTAATTTTTAAAACAAGATATAACTGAATTGAGAGTAGCCTACAATGTGCAATGCACACAATGAAAGAACTACTTCTTTCCCCACTCCAGTGTTTTTCTTGCTTGCTCTAATTAGAGTTTTCCTGTCATGTAACTTTGATGTAACATTTCATGTGTGATGCCACTTTAATTGTGGCGGCAGCTCAAACATTACATGATGGAATGTGTTGTAATTTCCCATGATGTCACTTCTGATCACAGTCTCCCCCAACTAATCATTACAGATATGGCAGGTATGAAGCCACAACTGCAAAGTTTAAAGTGTTATGATCTAATGAAAACACATTAGGACCTACTATCTTAAGTGTGCAGCGTGTCAGACAAAACACAGTAAATATGAGCTGCAAAATATCTAACACTACTAAATTAACTCAACTAATTTATCTACATTTTTCAGCAGCACAACAGTTTTACAGTGATCTAATTTTGCTTTACAGTCAAATAAGCTGAGGCAATATCAAATATGATCTCTTGTATTCTTTCATTTTAATAGACTTTTTCATTCAGACAGTTCATGTAAATTAGTTCAGGCGATTAATTACATTTAATGAATTATTTAAATGCATATTCACAGACGTATGTGAGGCAAATTTTTATGTTCTTTATTAAAGAAAATATTTAAGAAGCTGTTCATCACAACATGTTGATTAAAACGTTTAAGTACATGCTGAAGTATACTCTCATTCTTATTGACATTCTCATTGTTTTGTGCCAGATAAATGGGGTTGTTCTTTTGTGAAACAGAAAGGTTCTTCAGATGTTAAAGGTTCTTTATGGAACCATTTAGACAAAAAGGTTCTTCTATGGCATCGTGAAGCACCTTTATTTTTAAGCTTGTAGGCTGTTATATTATAAATGTCATGGTAGTTTATAATTTAATACTTTAAACTTTATCATTTAGTTGTGCTGATTAAATATTTTGTTAAATAATATAGAAATTTAACCTGCATATATATATAATTCTGTTGAACAGATTCAATATTAGATTGTCTGAGATAGTAACTTAGTTTAGATAACTTTTTTAAGCTACAGGCTACAGTTCAACACTGGTTCTCCAACACTGCACTGCCATATGGATCATATAGTTCATCAGTATGAATATGCAAATTCATCCCACCTTATTATATGGACCTATATCTTTAGTAATGGTTGAAAATGATGAAATAACAGTGATGATAAAATGTAAACAACTGTTAACAATTACTCTTTAAATAGCAGCTTCCTCATTTAATGCCAACATGAGCGTCATCCATGCAATTCATAAGTAGCCTGTAAGCAATATTCTTCCAGTGACCTGAGTTAAAGGAGGTTATAGCCAACAAACTCTATTTATAGTGACAGGCTAACATGTTTGTTTGCAATTAAAGCTTTATTCGCTCTTGCTACTTCTGTTCTTGGGGTTATATAAATCAGAGGTTACAGGCAAGGCTCTACAGCGTCATTTGACTGATCTTGAGTGAAAAAGAGTGAGTTGTTTTTCAGTGTGTTACAGCAACAGAAGTAGAAGTGGCGTGTGGTTGAGAACACACCTGTGACAAGCCCCTGTCTTCCAATATACATCTGCACAGACAACACTCAGTTAGGCCACACTGATTGCACTGGCATTGACTGCAGACTATTCAATTTAGCCCTGATCCCATTTAAGCTGAAGGTGCTCAATCCCAACCTCTTTTGTAGAGGACCTTGATATTCAATTTTCAGCCTGGAATACAATATGGAGCCCTTTTAACCTTCTCCCTTTGCTGTGAATACTAATTAAATGGTTTCAGATTATAACATCCACATTTTTATGTTTGGCATGTAACAGTTTTGGTGGACCAGAATATGTCCCATAGATAGAAAGATGATGATGTGAACTCAAGTCCACTGACGTCAGATTGGCATTTTGTCTGGTTGGTGCGAAATCAGATTCCTTAAGTCAAACTAATGAAGTGAACTGCTTTAAAATCATGCAAACAGTTTGCAGTTAATAAAAATTCATATTTGTCCTAATTCGCAGATGCTGAAAATGTTTTATTTGCATGCTCTCAGTCGCTACACTTTAATCAATTTCTCTGCTGCTTTGAATAAATTACCTCTGGAGAGCATCTTGCATTATTTGGCAATCAACGTCTGTACATTTGGCATACATATGAATGAACAAATGATATGTATGTATGTATGTATGTATGTATGAAAAAAACTCTTCTATTTCATGTTTTTATCTTGTTATATGTACCCACTTCTTGCAGTCTCCATTGCAACATCTGGTTGCTCAACTCATGAACCATGTTATGTGGTACATAGAATATTTAGTTTCAAGCAACTCAAAGCTTGTCATGAACAAAGAAGGGAAGATGAAAGAATAACTACAAGCTCTAGTTCAAGCCTTTGAACACCCCAACAGTTTTATTCCCAATCTATTCTCAATACCTTTGACCCTAAACTTCGGCTCTGAGAATCAATATCATCTTACCTTTCCAACATACTGCGGATCAGATCCCATGTACTCCTCCAGAACAAAGAACTGGTTCCACACCCATCCTCTCTTGACTCTGTGAACTCCCATCATGCCATGTTTCCTATGTGCCATCAGGTTCCTGTGGTGCTCCTTCCCCATCCTGCTCTGGGATGAAGAGTGGAGGGGAGAAACGAAGCTTTTGTCTAAGAGGCACCAGAGGAACAGCAGCAGGCAGTTCCCCATGAGCATTGGAACAACTTTTAGGCGCAAAGATGGATACAGGTGACTTTTATGGTGACAGCAAAGGAGTGATGAATCCAGTATGAAGAACTCCACAAAGCCTCGGCGGAATGGAACAACTAACATCCATGGAATTCCTGGGGTGCTTGAAATTTTAGTGAACCACCTGCAGGAGAAAAGAAGTAACGGCACTTTAAATCAATGAGATTATGAGGATTTGTAGAGGTGTCTGGGTATCATGTTGGCATGCAATGAAAGCAGAAGACAACCTCACTGTCTGTTATGTTTTCATCTTTGCAGTGTAAATCTTTGTCTGTTCAGCTATAACCTAATCTCACTTGAAGGGCTTTACAAATACTGAGCACATTGGCTCACTCAAGTTCGTTTAGCACATTTAGTACTGGGAGGTTTGAGAAACAAGCATGTAAAAAAGAGTGCAAGAACGAGGGAGTTTGGCAAGAGTTGAACAACTGTTGGCAGACCTCCAGGAGAGTGGTGGATGTGCAATTCTGTGCTCATTTTCAGTGCATTAGTCTTGAAAATGAGTTGGTCCCACTTGAATAGGAGGGTTGTTTTTGACCTGGCAACACAGATGGTATGTCACAGGAAGCAAAAGCCGGTCCAGATGCTTAGGGTCACAAATCAGACAACTTTCATCTTAATCACCCTCTAAATAGAGAGAACCTGTATAATTATGTACAAGAGGACTATCCATCACTGTTGTACCAAGTATTATGAGAATTAAGGCGGTATATCAACCAAAGGCTTTAAAATTTTGATTGTGTAGCAGATGGAAATAATTTATGTTAATTAATATAACAATATGAATGGAGGTAACTAATGAGGCTATGTTAGGAAAAAAAATGACAATCTTCTTTAAACAATATAGGAGATTTACAGCTGGTTCTAAAGTTACTGAGTGAATATATTTAAATTAGTGAATTAATAAGAGGCTGGAGTACAAGTACTGTAACAGAGCTTATTTATTACTCTAATATAAATACACAAAATATTCTCAAATCAGAAATAAGCTACATAAAACCCATGTAAGACAAAATAAATAATTCACTGGGGTATTCATTGAGTATACAATATACATCTTATATAGGGGCTATTGAAAATGATACAGCGCTTCCACCACCACAAGCTTAAAATAAAGCCACAATTAAATGCTGGGCTTTACTGACTCTTTCTGCAAGTTACACCATTACGCCAGTAGGCAGCGACAAGTAAACCTCTTTACTAGTCAATTACATACTGATTTATTCCAAATTACAAATTTATTCATGAAGGAAATGACTGTCAAATGAGCCATTCAATCATTCTCACAAACAATTAATTAAAAAATACTCAATCATTTAGGAATTAAACAAGTGACTAGTTATATTTGGAATAGCATTCTTCCATATTACTGTTAGGCCTGCTATTTCTGAAATATTTAGATAAGTCTACAATAAAAATACTAGGAAACACTTTATTTTAAGGTGTCCTTGTTACACATGTTATATGTACTTACTATAATAACAATAAATTATGCATAATTACATGCAAGTAACCCTAAGCCAAAACCTAATCCTAACCCTGACCATATAGTAAGTACATGTAGTTAATTAATATTACTCAGTACTTAAATGTATAATTGCACTGTAACAAGGACACCTATCTATACAATCAAAAATGACAGAGTATTTTAATTCCTTTAGGGGTTATCAGGAAGATTTGCCACAAAACGTGCCGACACGTTTGTCGACCCCAGGGAGTTAAAATAAAAAGTGTAACCAAATACGAAAACAGCAACTGTCTTTATGTAAATCATTAAACCATTAAAAGATTCCAGACATTAGAAAATGACCAACTGTTTCACTAGATAAGACCCTTATTTCTCTGCTGAGATTGTGTAGAGCCATTTGAAGCTGCATTGAAACTGCAGTTTGGACCTTTAACCCATTGGCTCCCATTGAAGCCCACTATATAGAGAAAAATCCTGGAATATTTTCCTCCAAAAATTAATTTCTTTTTCAACTGAAGAAAGAAAGACATAAACATGAGAGTAAATTGTCAGGAAATTTTTATTCTGGAAGTGAACTAATCCTTTAACTCAACCACTTAAAAAAACAAAAACAAAAAAAAACGTCAATTCATCCAGGGCCAAAAGTCATTAATATTACTATGAGTGAGTCATTGAATCATTTGCTCATCTGATTCATTCAAAACACTGATTCATTTAGAATGCCACCGCTGTGTTGCTCAGAGCAGTGGTTAGTTCTGCTGTGACAATATTGTGTCTAAAATTTAATTTTCTCAATATTAACTTCTTGTTTATTCAACTGTTGTATAAAAGCAATATTACCCAGATGGGGAATCATCCTCTGGCATTATCATGAGTGTACATATGCTAAATATTATCTAATTGCATCATATGTGTAATATAAGTCATATGTTCATTAAGTAAATAAATTGATTAGATTCTTCTTTACATTAGTAAGGCAATATTTAAACTGTAAGGATAATGATTAGTTTTCCAAATTCAGATCAGTAGGACACAGTAAAACAAAAAATCATGACTTTTAAAAGAAGCACACTGCAGTAATTTCACAGCACTGGCAAGGGAGGGACAAGATAAAACAATATTTTCCCATATTCTCACAGGACTTATTTCCTCCTGCCCTTTCCAACCCTTATGTCATACCTGTTACAGTACATACTGTGCCCCAACTTAATATATTGGTTTAATATTTCTACAACACGCACAAATCTGACAGTTTGGGAGATGAAATATGTTTTAGTTAGAAGCGATTTTATGCTGCAACATGCAAAAAAACCATGTAGATAAAGACGGCAGGACAACAAACGGTATGAGCTTGTGCAACATCAATTGCCAGACAGACCACCAAGCAGAGCAAATGATTGCAATACGAATCCCTGGAGACCTCTTGTGTGCCGTAGTAGCGAGATGCCTTATGGTTGGCAGGACATTGTGTCTCTGCAACAATATTATTATTCCCCATGGAGAAACCTCAGCAATTGTCTCAACACTTAACAAGCTCAAAGACCTCAAGTGCAGTGCACCCAGAAAGAGCACTTTCGGTGTCTGTCCAAAGGTCATCACACATTAAAACTATGCCCTCATTATTTTGCACTTTTTCTTTTTTTGCTTGTTGACTATAAAAGTTTACTGCCAGTCTGTGGTAAACGAATTAACTGGTGTATTCAGGCTGACGTGATGTAAGGTGATGTGAGTGAACTTTGCTCTCTGGGTCTGTTGCTGAATAAACATGCGACTTTCTAGCATGCATCTGTCATATCATGTTAGAAAGAGAGGGCTGTTAAGCAGAGGCTGAGGACTCACAACCACACTAGAGACTTACAACCAAGTGGTGTCTCAGAGGAAGAAAACACACACTTATATATCACCATTGAAAGTGGTAAATGATATCAAATGATACTCTTAAATATGCTCTCACTACTGTTTTACAAGCCTAACGGCAGTGTGCCTGGGTTATTCAGAGCAGAGAATGATATGCAAATGAAAGAAATCATATAATTAAATCATAAAACTTCATTCAACAATGTAAAGTTGAGAGTTCCCCTGTGATGAAAAGCGATTCCAATTATCAGTCATGTTAGCTCCGTAAAGCTCATCCAATTGAAAGCCTATCAAGTTCAGACGCATGGATTAGGCTGCAGTATGGAGAGAGGATAGCGTGTGTTAACATTTGAACTTAAGCACTGAATGAGAGTATGACTACTGTATACTGTATATTATACACCAGTAGATGGCGACAGGTGAATGTTATGAGTGAATCATTCATTCATAAGATTCATTCATTCACTCAAACAGTTTATAGAATGACTCTGACAGTCTTGAATCATCACCCAACTGATTCGTTTAACACACTGATTCATTCAGGAATGAATTAATCTATATATTTACTGAATTATTCACTGAACTGAACTGATTTTGAAATGAACGAAACACCAGTTTTGTGATTTGATTGGTCTTCGTTTAGAACTTTTGTTAAGGAAACAAAATGGAACAAGGATCTGGCAGTTCTAGAAATGTAAATGACAATTTTTTGTTTATTTAACTGTTGTAAAAATAGTTTTTCATTTTCTTGTTTACTAGGAGGATACTTTCTCTGTAAATGGTAAACTAACTTGTGTATGCCAGGGGATACTGGTATTTTCCCCCCCTTCAAAGCACTACGTTACTCAAAAATAATAGACATTAGTCAGGGTAGACAGCACATTGCATTTGACACAAGCGGAAATAAGGTTTTGAGGGATAGATAAGAGTCAATATATTGCACTGTTATGTATCTACCATTCAGCTGGAGAAACAAGTAAAATATGTATTTCTGCAAATTTCCAGTGAACGAGAAACAGAAAACATGAGTTGTAAATATTAGATAAGAGGCACCTCGACTGAACAATATATCCAATCCATCAAATTAAATATGGCATCTACCATGGTCTATTCTGGTGCTTCAGTTTTGTGTTTGTGTAAAGGTACGCTGATGCCTTTACCCATACAAGTCAAAGTACATATAAAGACCTGTCAAAATATAAAGACCTGTTTTGTTTCAGTTTCAAGACTGAAACTAATGGCTGAGGTTTTTACTTTTGTTTATCATATTGTGGATTTATTCAATCCTTCTGCCCAAACACCATCGCTGAAATTGGATAAGTTGCCTCATGTATGCCCTTGGCCAACTGTAGCCCCTCAGAGAAAACATTCAAATCCCTTTTTCAGTTGTGCTCAACAAGAGGGCATGGCAGAAACAACACGGTTAGCCCAGCAAGACCTAGAAAGTGCACTTCACAGGGCCAAGTCTTTTGATTCTCAGGGCATTTTGAAAATAGATGCGTGAGTGTGCATGCAAGTTGTGCATTTCCTGACTTTTGAGCACATGGGTTTCTGAACTCTGTGTTCTTTTGCTAATATTACTATGTGTATGTCTGCCCTCTTATGCTCCACTGCTCCCTTTCTTGCATGAATGATTGTCATATTTAGAGGATGCATTAACATTTACCCATCTTAGGGATAAGAAAAGTGATGGCGAATCTGAATTTTCAGCAAGCCATTACTCCAGTCTTCAGTGTCATTCTAATATGCTGATTTGGTGCTCAAGAAATATTTCTAATTGTTATCAGTGTTGACATTTTGCTACTTCATATTGCCTATTTGTAGAAATTAAAATACACTAGACACCATTTAAAATTATGAGAATGATTTCTGAATGATCATGTGACAGTGAAGGCTAAACATAAAGTGTTTAATTATTCCAAACTTTTTGACTATATAAAAATCATAAAAACATAGTCTTATTTATGTCAAACATGGCATTTTATAAGCATGATTAATTAATGAATGGGCTGATAAGGAAAGATTTATTACAAACTGGAGTCTTGGCCAAACATCTGTTCATCTCACTCCAGTGTGAGCCTTCAATTATATTTAAACGCTCACAAATTGCTTAATTGTGCCTGTCATCCATTCATAATGACCATTCTTTTTTAAAAATAGTTTTTGTGAACATCACAGTATAAATTATGAAAACATGTTACATTTGAGAAATCTTACTGTGGCACAAAAAAAAAAATGCTTCTTACTGCTCTTTATTTTTTTCTTGTGATATCATGTGCTTCCCAAAACAGTGTGTGCTTTCCTCCCCAAGGCTGAATGATTTTCAGCACCCACACTCACAAATATTTTTATTTAACTGAGCTTCTAGCTGCTGCAGTGTTTGGATCCTCTTTTTTTCTGTGATTCTATACAGTATGTTTGTTGTTGTTGTTTTTTGTTTTTGCACTAGATGAAAGTGTTTTTCTTCTCTGTGTCACTACAAAGATGTGTAAGCATATATGTTGTTCTTATGAATCTTAATCTTGAAAAGGAATTTACAAAATGTGAATCACTTCAAAGCTATTTGCAGATATATGGCTTTTATATAGCTACAAGGCATGTGGTGTATAGATACATACAAAGTTTGTTTATTTATTTATTTATTTTTTAATGATTTTTTTTTATACGATTACAAAAAATTTCATGCAATTCAGGATGTTTTTTTTTTTCTTTAATGACAGCATCATTTGAGCTGAACTTCACAAGTTTTTGTCAAACCTGATGATCATGTTCTCCAGCATAATTTGAGATGATCCAAAGAGCTTGAAAGAGCTTCAATGGAGCTTTAACATCTGTAATGTCTGTCCAAAGAGTTCACCAGATCAATATCACAAATTTGATTAGTGACCTACAAATACTGCAGAATCTTTATTTATTATTAGTTTTGCATCATAAATGTTTAATTTTTATATTCTGCTTAAATTAGATTTTTAATCCCTGATTTTTGATGTGGTCACCACCTTTGGGAACACCAAATAAACTACTACCAGATCAATTTCTGGCACATACAGGACAGTATGTGTGTGTGTTTAAATAAAGTGCTTGTTCTGATAACCTGGTTCTGATTCAGGTTGATTTGAACATTAATTCCCTCATGGTGTTGGAAGATCAGACGTTCATGGCCCTTTTAAAGCTATTTGTTCCATATACACCTTGTACCATGTCATGATGATTTCTTATTCTGTTGTGTTTGAAGCAGTAGAGTGATTTATCATACCTTGAGTTTCATGGCCGATATCGAATTTCGACCAACATCCAGCAATAGTGGAGTGATATAGCTGGTACTTGGTTAAAGGCATAGTTCACTATAGTTAGAATCTTCCGTCATCCTTTTTTCTTTTCTTTTTCTTTTTCTTTTTGGAAGTCAGTGGTTACCAAAACTGTTGTTTGGTTACCAGAATTCTTAAATATCTTCTTTTGTGCTCCAAGTCAAACAGATTTGGAAAGACATTCATTTATGGGTGAACTATCCCTTTAAGAATTACATAGAATAAAGAAAATTTACATATTGATAAAAAAAAAAAAAACCATTTAAGTTAAAATAATAATATTGTAAATTGTATGATATTATTTAATAAATAAATCAATAAATAAATATTTTCTTTTTTCTCCAGCTCTCTCATAGTTTTTGTCTCAGTCTGTATTTAGCTGCCACATTAATGTAGGCTGTGGTAAATAAAGAGATGTGTTTAATTGTGCTGTTGTCCTCTGAGTCTTAGATCCAATGAAACACTGTGTCTAATCTCATATTGACAGAGTTATTGGCCCTTCCAGATGAAGCCCAAGAGAACAACCTAGACTCTGATGTACTAGCGTTTGAAGGTCTGAACACACATGCCTGATGTTAAGACCTCGAACAATGGCTTTCCATGCGGGCTATTATCAGCAGAGGTGAGATGTTGAAAGCTGTGCCATTGGGAAATAGAGAACAAATGTTATTGTGTGCTAATTTGGCGGCAAATGAATATTGAATGGATTCCTTTGTCAAATGCAAATGTGTACATTACACTGTGTTTAATATGCAAACAATGGGATAATTACACAAACATGCAAGAATACAAAAAAGCAGCACAAAAACAGTCTAGTCTGTCATAGGGAACCTTTTCAAACATAGAATCATCCATCATTGTTATATACAGTGGCATGAAGCAACTCGGATACACTGATGCTCGGGCAGGACATTGTCATTCTAATTGCAGTTTACAGGAAATGACTGAAGATTTCAGCCAGACTTAGTTTATTCAGGGGGTCTGTCCACAGAGTCTTTCCCCCCTCCGGCATGTGCAGTGTCATTATTTGTTTAGTGAACTTCTTTGTTTGGTACCTGAAACAAGGTTCTGTACTGACAGTATGACAATAAAATGTGCCTTTGTCTGCCATTTTTATTTTGAATTCACTTTCCATTCCCGTCGCTCAGAAGATAAAATGCCTGATGTTAAAATTCATGAAGAACATCTTTGAACCATACGCAATCTGTGCGAAATCTTAAAGGGGTAGTTCACCCCAAAATGAAAAATCATTTACTCTTCTTCATGTCATCCCAAACCTTCCTTTCTTATGTTAAACACAAAGATTTTTTTGAAAGTCATAGGCTTTGGTTGTATGAACAAAAAAGCACAGAAACATTTTTTTTTAAATATCTTCTTTTACTGTATGTTCTGCAGAAGAAAGAATGTCACACAGGTTTGGAACGACAAGAGGTGAGTAAATTATTTTTTTTTTGGTAAACTCTCCCTCTACATATATACAGTAAGCCTCATATTGACTTGAATACTGGAAGAATTCATTTCTTATTCATTACAGCACTCACTTAGGATAAATATTTTACCTTTAACCAGTGCATCACCAATAACTGACCCCAGCATCTGTTTAACAGCCGCAAACTGCCCATCACATGCTTCAGTTAGATCTCAAAACCACACTCGCACATTACGCATGTCTACATGAGCGCTTGATTTTTACAGGATGTGTCTCATTCCAGAGTGGTTGACTCACATTTCAGTACTCATGTAAGAAACGATCGCACAACAACTGCAGAAGCTCTTCATCAGCAATTCAGTTTTTCCCCCCCTTCACATTTAGTGTGGAAGAAATTCCCTTTGTGATCACTTTAAAACAGGTTGTTTATACAAAAATGAGCACATACCTTCTAAACGTCCCACAAAGTCTCCTGAGGATTAAATCGGCGTAATCCAGACCTCCAGTCGCTACTGCAATAAACTCTTCGATCTCGCGCACACACTCTCTTTCTGGTCTTCTCCTCAATCACTCTCTGTAATGCGCTCGCCCTCTCGCTCTCTCTTTGGCTCTCTTTAACTTGCCCTCTCTCTCTCTAACACACTGTCTCTCCCTCTCTCATCTGAGCATTGTGCAGAGCTCTGTGAAAACAGAATGAGGGGGAGAGCAAAGCGCTTGCTGAATTCAGTATTCACCCCTGCAGTGTCAAGGGGACAGAGAAGTGAGAGAGAAAAGAGAGAGAGAGAGAGTGAGGCTGGCTGCTGTGGAGCTCATATGCGCTCAGGACCGATGCTCTTGGTACTGGGCGCCTGTGGGTGTCAGAGGCTGCTCGTCTGCCGTTACATCCCTCCCAGAGATTGGCTCTCCTCCCCCTTTAAATTGCTGGATTAATGCGGGTCCCACCAGTGCTAAACATAGTCGGCATAGTCAGCTTTGCTGCGTTACCCTCAGGGGATATAGAGCTTTTCAATGAATGAGCTGAAGGATTTTTGTCACATTCAGTTGTTTTTACCTTGCTTGTGAACATAGAACATTAGTGTATTCTTCTTGCTAATTCACTGTGTACGGATCTTTTTTTAATCATACTGTGTGTTAATCAATTAAGAACTTTTGATGTGTGAATCCCTGAATGTGGTTTGACCCAGTTTAAGAGACTTTTGAAGTATCTTTATGGGGGAGAAGAGGTTTTACAGTTTAGGTTTTTTTGTGGTGCATACATGAATTTGGATTTGAAAGATTTCTTAGATTGCAGGTGTTCTGCATATCTGGAAGGCTATTGTTTAGATATCAATCATTCACAATCTTTTACAGATCTTCCTTGTTGAGTGTTTGGGTCATATTAAAGTACTTATACTTTCAGCTATGTATAATTGTGTAGTTCAATGGGGCGTGGCATGACAATATTCCACCGACAACAAGTTTCTAAACTTCACAATCAGTATCTCTTTCTGCATCCATGTTTGATGTTTATTATACATGAGGAGTGCCACTTTGTTCCAATGAGTTTTCAATGTGGACGAGGATATCCACAGCGATGCTGCAGAAATAGAAATCAAGCAACTGACAAAATATGGCAAGAAATCGAGATACATTCTGATTTGATTTAATTTAAAAAAAAAAAATGTAACAAATTTCAATAATTAGATAATTAAAATAATGATTGAATTTACATTAAATTTACATTAAAGTAATATTTACATTTCATCTGGTCATCACAACCAGCTGATTAAAAGATATTGTTGCTTTACACAGTTTGCTCTGCCTTAATATATTAAATACTATTTTAAAATATTTATTTTAATTCTTTTTTTTAATAATAATTAAAGTAATAAGTACAGTACATAAATATTTAGACTTCTGTGATTTTCCCTCAAAAACACAGATTCTGTCTGGAAACTGTTAACAAAAATATGATATTTATTTTGCATTGGATATTTTGTTCATTTCAACATGCCATCTTGAGCAGCACATTCAGTGGTGAACAGCCTTGCAGCAGTTCGCAAGTCACATTAAATGTGCTAATGTCCATCTGAGAAATCTCACATTATGGAATTACTGTTGCATTTTGTTTTTAGAAACGCCCAAGAATGTGGTCCAAGAATCTCAACCATTCAGCTTGAGCAAGGAAACATAAAACGAAGAGCTTGAGGTGAGCACAGATTAATGTTCAGTGTGTAAACAGCAAAATGAGCTTTAAAGCCATCTATGCTTAATGGAGTAAAAGTGTGCTGACTCTGGGCAGTTTAGATCAAGATGCAACACAATCAAACAGCACGCACAACCACTAAATATCTCTACCTACAACCTAGTAAGCAGTTAAACAAGGCACCATTATCTTCTGTAATTGGACCATTAACTGTGACTCTAATCCCGGTCCGGTCTTCCATTTACTTACAACCTACGTATGCAAAGCCATTGAGCACACTAATGGCATGGCTAAAAACATGCTGGGTGATACAGAGTGCGGTTATTTGTGTTTCTGGGTTTCCTCATCACAAACACTTTACCTTAATTTACTGCCGGTCAGGCATTGGCGTGAATCCTCGAGTCTGATCATCCTCGGAGCAGATGGCATGGCAAGCTTCCATCCTGAGTTAGACTAAGAGATAATCCTCACAGCACATGGTGGGCTATAACACAGAGACTCTTTTTTTTTTTTTGGAGTGAGGGGGGGTCCAAGTGTGGGGGTGGAAAATCTCTAAAGTCCTACAAGCTTCAGTGGAGGCCAAACCATCAAGGTGTTGAGATCATCCAGGCCTCCAGGTGTGAGTCGAGCTTCTACTGGATACGGTCTGTGATCTCTTAACTACTCACACACATAGTGCATCGAAAGAGGCGGATGTGAATATATATGCCCCGTTTGCACCTGGTATTAACATTCAGTGATCCGATTACAGTAGGGGTTAGAAAATGAATTCCAAAATGTTGTATGATCTGATCACTGAAACCACATTCAGAGAAAGTCAGAACCACAGGATAATACAAGTAGCTGCACTAAAACAAAAATGAGCATTCTTGCTCAAAACATCACAGTTGTGGTGATATTTGAACATGTATAAATATGTTTGAAAGCAGAAGTGTTGTTACTTTGTCTAGCAGGAATAAAATCAAAACCAGGTTTAAATGGGGCCATAGTGTGCCATGATAGGCAATGTTTCCTACAACTCAGGGCTTTCACCTCAAATAACGTCTGTGCTGTGTGTCATTTTGAGTGATATAGATTAGCAGAGTAGTGTGTGTGTGTGTGTGTGTGCCTATTTAACCATATTTTGGGGACAAATTTGTACCCAGAAGTGAACTAAATCTGACAAATCCTTCTTTTAGGTACATCCACATTTGTAAAATGGGATAAAAAATAAATTGGTAACACTTTAGTATAGGGACTGAAGTATGTTATTATGCTGTTAATATGCCTATTAATAAAATATTGGTTGTTTATTAGTACTTATAAAGCACATATTCTGCATGACCATATTCTACATTCCTAACCCTACTCAATACCAAAATTTAACAACTATCTTACTAACTATTAATACGCAGCAAATTAGGAGTTTATTGAGGCAAAAGTCATAGTTAATGGTTTGTTAATAGTGAATTGGACCTTAAAATAAAGTGTGACCAAATGAATTAGGTAAAGTTAGGTTAAAAAAAAAAAAAGTCTAAAATCTTAAAATGGTTTAGAAGATTAGAATTCACAATTGTGTTTTTAATGAAATTTTCAAAAGTGAGGTAAGGACATTTTTAATGCTACAAACGATTTATATTTCAAATAAATGCTGTTATTTTGAACTTTCTATTTATCAAAGAATACTGAAAAAAAATGTCACAGTTTACACAAAAAAAATAGAACAACCATCTTCAACACTGATAATAAATGGTTTTAAGCACCAAATCAGTACATAAGGATCATGATGTGACACTGAAGACTGGAGTAATGACAGCTAAAATTTATGCTTTGCCACCACAGAAATAAATTACACTTATACACAATATATTTCAAAATAAATGGTAGTTTAAAAATGCAATAAAATTTCAGCAGCTATTACATTTTCAATAAATAAATACAGACTTGGTGAGCAAAAGAGACTCTGACTTCAAAAAGTTGAACAGTAGTTTATGTACTTTTTTATGTTTAATAAATTAACTTTCATTTCATTCGACACTTTATTTCCCAGAATCCCATTAACCATTGAATTTTCTTTCAAATGTGTGTGTGTGTGTGTTTTGGTGCATAGGGACAGGATATAGAAAATATAATTATCTCAGTTTAAAAAAAAGGAAGTCATTGAAACTGTCCACCATGATTGGAAAACAAATGTGTGATTGTTTTGCTTAGGGAGCAGTGTGGGCTCTGAGCTCTACCACAATAACAGGTTGTTTGGCAGTTACCCTCGTCCATTCACTTATTAATGAACATTATTAAACGCTTTATTGTGCAGCAAAGATTTCAATGTCAAAAATGTTTCACTATACCCGCAGTGGGAGATTCAGCATAAAGTTGTGACAGATGGGTAGGGATATCATCTCAATAAGGGTATTTGAAAGACAATCCGTTGCATTGCTGATGAAAAACCACATATAATTTATCAGACAGGAGAGGGAAAAACACAGTAATTTTAAGATTTCCCCTGTGCTCCTTCCATCAGATGGCACATGACAGCGATGGTTCATTTCTCTGGCGCACGGAGATCCATATGGAGCTTGCTGCGATTCAGTTCCTTTGAGAGAAGAAAGGGCTCGGAGTCCAAGAGCAGTATCTGAGAGGCACAGGAGGAGTGAAAGAGACCACCTTCAGACCCCATCAACCCTGCCGTGCTCGCGGAGCGGCCTGCATCTAGTGTGATAATTTGAGCGCTGAGATGCCATCATTGGAATGCATGAGAGAAGTCTATTTTCTCTGCCAGTCTATTTCCCTTCACTCTCTTTACATGGAGAGCCGTTTAATTTGTTTCGGCCTCGTCATTTCACACACAGTCAGCCTACATCCATTCAGTCTCATTAGATACACGACCACAGCACTTGACCGTGGCTGCTTGACCGTCTTTTTGAGTAAGGTGAGGGACCTGCTAAGTCTCACAAACTCGATTTGCTGGAACTCAATGAGTCTTGGTGCGTTCTCTCCACTCGTACGCGGTAAATTGGTTTTTGTAGAGGAAGAGATTCCACCTGACCTCATTTCTGGCCATACACTTGGCTTATGGGATTAGATCGGGGGGCTGAAATCCCCTGAGCTCCTTCCACTATTATTTTACATGACGCTCACCTGAGAGGAAACTCTGTTATACTTGAAAGAAAATGTATTAAATGTACTCAGATGTGTTTATGGGGGCAAGTGCAGGGGGAAGCACAGACACTGGTTGTCAGAATGAGCTATTTTTATAGATTTGGTCTGCATGTGAGAATATTAATATGTTGACGTATGCCATTCACTGTGACGAGCGTATGGCATGCAGCTTCATGTAAAAAGTGCACCAAAGGCAACTTCAACCAAAGGTTCGCTAATGTATTGCACAATATTGTAGTAGGTGTTAGACTGACAAGCCCTGGTGATTCAGACTGTTGGGATGTGACTTGATTTACACCAAGAATAGAAAGCAAACCACTCTGAGGCAAAAGTTTCATGACATAATCTTTCTTTGAAACATATGAAACACATGCAGCAGTCAGGCAAAACAGTAAAGCAGAGGATTACTGAAAGTTAACCTGTGTTTGTGGGTAAGGCAGTGAAGCTTGGCTGTTTTGTGACATAAAACTAAATAAAAAATACCATTTTAAACGAAAAGATAAAAAAAAATTATATTAAATCGGTAGATATACTGTAATTCATTTTTAAAAATAATACAGAAAATAAAATAGTCCATTCTCTACATCCAGATATAATTATTGAATGTTAAAATATTTCCAGCATTTTCTTTTTCTTTTTTTACTTTTCACTCAGGATTGTGACAGACCCACCCAGGTGGATGCAGTTGAGTGAATACAAACAAACTTCAGCAAACATGATGCCTCCAGGACAACCGCAGCAGGGCTGAAATGTTGGGTAACCATGCATGTCTTTTCTTTTCTTTTCTTTTCTTTTCTTTTTTCTTTTTAAATAAAAAATCCAGATAATGTGACATTATAAGTGAGCAACAGAAACAAATGATTATGCATTCTACATTAACAGGGCTGCGATATTGAATCAAATTGGAATTGAATCCATATTCTGATTCACAAGTTGCAGATTTGATTACATTTTGATTTGATTAGATTCAGATACATTTGGACAAATTCAAGTTAATATTTTGTATAATATGAAAGAAATTCTCACTCTTAAGAGTCATTTGTGACTCAGACTGCACTGGTTGTTATGTGTATGCGGTGTTTTTGTTTCTCTAAGAAAGACCAGTTTAAAAGAGTAATATGTGTGTGAATTGTTACACACTCTCAGAAAAAAGGTACAAAAGCTGTCACTGGGGCAGCATTCAAAAGGTACATCTTTGGACCTTATTTACCACTAAAGGGTGCACATTAGTAACTAGAGAGTATATAAAGTGTATATATTAGTACCATACATATACAGTATAGTAAATATGGTACATATTAGTATCTTTTGAAAGGGTACCACCCCATTGACAGCTTTTGTACCATTTTCAGTGAGTGCAGTGATTGCACAGTATGTTTTAGATTCTCTAAAAAAAGCTAGTTTATAGTGATGCTTTTTAAGCATCTTTGGGATTGTTGTTTGGGCTTGGCTCATACAGCAATACAGTTTATGGAGTTAATCTGGCAGGTACTGGGCACAATATTTTAACAGGTGGCTTATTTCCAAGATAAAACATTTGTTTTTTAAGGTTATTATAGGCTTGTTCTTATTTGCTGTGTTTTTTTTTTTTTTCTAGCAAGATCTGGCAACAATAATGACTCAAGACGTACCTTGTTCCCTGTGATTTCTTGCACCCACGCATACAAAAAAGTGACGCAACTCTGGTACACATTAAATCTGTCATCAACAGCTAGTTGTTCAGTTCGGTTCTGTACACAATGCATACAATTTTTGTAAATCCGGTTGTCACTATAAGAATTTTTCTGTTGTAGTTCATTTGGTTGTAGAATGCAATTGTCTCCCCTGTTAATGACTGAACTGTGAATGTACAAAACAGGATTAAGCACTAAAAGGTAAACTGACAGCCAAATTTAACTGTAGTGGGTACATGGCCTTCGATGGATCGATCGATGGATGATTTGATCTTGAATCGGACATTGGTTGTGCTGTTTGTTTTTGACTCACTACAAAGAAACAGTTTAAAATAGTTATTTGTTTGTAAATTGGACTTCACTGCAGACTTCAATCTGTTATCACATGCAGCCTGTGAGGACAACCTTTATTTCCTTCTGATTTTCATAATTTTACTCAGCCCTATTTTAGGCATAATTTACAGGCTTAAGAAACTGCAGAAATGGCTACATGTGTATTAATATTTGGTAGCAGTGGGGCGGGTATATGAGGTGGCAGATCGGTGATGGTACAATGCTTCTTCCTCATGGAGCACAGCAATCAGGGCTGACCAGAGAAACAGTGCAGACAAACCGCCTCTTTCAGTTGAAGCATTTAGCTGATGCATCATGCATCACAATCAGCCACCCCAGAGATGAGACGACATATAACAACTTACAATATCATCAGTATGTTGTGCCAATGTATTTGCGCGACACGTTCTCTGCAACAGTTAGAGAACATTGAAAGCAAACAGTGGAACAGCACATGCCAAGAGGGCAAATTGGGAGGCTAAGCTTAGATAATTGCCTCTAGCTGGCTACAGAATAAGGGCACGTCAGATACCGCGGGGGACATCGCAGTGACTACACAATTAAATCAGCTGTCTTGTCACCCTTTCGCTACAGTGCTTCACACGTTAGATCACCTTACATTGTTTACTGGACTTACATTGTGTACCCTACACTGTATACAGGAACAGGATTTGGTTTTGTGGACATAGTCCTGGCTGCTGACTATGATAAAAGGCCAATAGACGGACAAATACAGGGCAGAGTGCTATTTTCGTTCAGTGCTGTCATTACAGCATCATTCCACAGCAATATGAACTTTATTGCCGTGGAAAATAAAACTACTCTGAAACCCGTTTGTCGTAAGCATCTGTGCACGATGATTGTTCCAATGGTGTCATCAAAGTGCATGTCTCAGAAAAACAGCGAGGTATTAGAAGCAGTTCATTCAGTGGGGTAATATTGCATCTGGCTAGCTATAGTTGAGGCCCAATTATAATCTGCAGATTTGGACTGGCCTGATTCTCTGCTGTTAGAAATTGCACTAGTAATGAAGCAGGGAAGATCAAACAGAATGTCAGCTGAAGAGATTAGAGGCCTCAAAAACTCGCAATTTTTATAAAGTATGCATTTATATACGTACACTAATGTTCAAAAGTTTGGAGACAGTTTTAACATGTTTAATAGAAATTTCCTGTGCTCACAGAGGCTGTATTCATACTGTTACATATAGTAAACACTGTAATATTGTGAAATAGCATTAAAAATCGAAAAAGACTGTTTTCTAATTGTGGCCAGGCTAATGTAGTTACTCCAGGAGTAAATCAAACATCATCAGACATCTATAACGAAAAGGGTTCTTTATTGTGACCACGTATGCAAAGACTGTGGCATTAATGACAGAGATTTCCACTTGTAGGCAAGATCAGAAAATGAAATATATACTGAGGAAAACAATAAAAGAAACCCAATTTTCCAACAAGGAATTTGCTGGGATTTTCCCCTCTTTTATATAGTAGGGTGTTCAAAGTTAACAATATA